>LQNS02276498.1:2689783-2726275 GCA_001587735.2 Parhyale hawaiensis | reverse complement strand
CCAACAAACACCGCACGATCCTGTCCCTGAGGTCGGCCCTGCAGTCTCCCAATCCCAAGATCATCCCTACTCAGCGGCCACTCAGCGCACGATCCCCATTTTTGTTCACAGTCATGCGCGTGAGGTGACTGTGGGTACACGGCGCCTGATTATTACTCACGTGTGTTTTAACTCACATAGGATTGTGACAAACTTCGTGTGCCAAGTAAGGAATTTTTTTTTTGTATTCTGTTTCAGCTGCGCGAAGACACGACCTCAGCAATGCTGAATACGAGAAAATTTAATTTAAATCTGTTCTCTAGGGTTTTTAACGACGAAAATTTTCACTTGATACAGCTAGTCTTTTATATGGAATATTCTGAGTTACATAATTCGTGCTACATCGAAATGAGCAGAATATTACGATGCATGTAAGTTCTTTGCTCTGTTTTAACGAGAGCCACCTAATACTATGTAATTAACAATGTAATCGTAGATTGCGGTGAATAGAGTGCGTGTAAGCACAATTTGCTCCACAACCTACTAATTTAATATACCGGTATATCAAGCACAATGAATATAAAACTATGTTACGATTATATCATGCAATGGACATGTGTTACGTACACCAAACGTTAAATTGGTAAGTAAGTGCATTTACCTTACCCGCCCATAGCAACGAACCACGAGTTACTGTATGAAAATATTGTCAAACATTCATCTTAATAATAGATAACAATTAAGGAACAATTTGTAGGTGAAAATTTCTTGCGTTAAGCTATGACCAATTAATAATCCCTAAAACTAACAAAGTTTATATGATCTCCAGTATAGGTATAACTGATATTTAATTGTAAAGGTCCAGTTAGGAAGTTACAACGAGAATTGTTTTGACTACTATCTAACTTCTAGAGACTTTATCCACTTCCTATCCCTAACGAAGTGATTTGCTCTTTAAGCGGGTAGCTAGATACTTATGCAAGAGTGATGTCCTCAACATATAACATTTTATATGTTAATAATGACTGCAAATCCGTTACTGTGGATAACGCGAACATCTCTTAAAAAGTGCAAAAAAAAATGAAAACACATGATGAGGATCTACAAGTGTTGAAGGAAATTGTATATAAAGTAGAAGTCGCTTTGAAAAGAAAAGAATCATGCAGCCATGACCTACAATATGTTGTATTTTATGTATGGTGCAAGGGAGAAGAGGATGGACCGTTGCTGACGTCATGTATAGCCCAGCCCAAATTAATATCCGCAATGGTGCTAAGCAGCAATGGCAGTAGCTGCACTTTTACACAGAATAACGTACTTGATGTTGGGAGAAATCACATTGTTAAGATAGTTCTACCATCTACCGTGTCTTATATATGGCCAGAACATAGGACCTCTACATATGACTTGCATGCTTACATCAGTGTTGCCTTCAACACATGCTGTTGCCAAGGTAAATCCATACTGCAATCAACGCTCTACAGAAACACTGCGACACCAAGCAGATCCTGTCAGTTCAGGTTGCCAGGATTAAGCCGCCTGACCCCGAGTTGAGGACGAAAAAGAAAGGTGCTGTAATAGGCTTACAGTAATGACCCCTGAATGATACAAAGAAATATCTTCATAAGTACCACGAAGTAAAGCGCCAGTGCAGAAGAATTGGGTCTTCTTGGTAGAAAAGTCAGATTTTGCAAATTGAGATGAAAGATCAGTTCGAGTTAATGCCTTGCAGTTACCCTGAATCTGTTGTTTGTTGGAATTTCCCGGAAGAGCTTTCTGCTAAAAGTAACCTGCATACAATGCGTTTGTTACGCCGTTGCCAAAAAGTAACGTTGAGCTTTAAGCAGTGGGAGGCCAAGGTAAGTGTGAAGGATCCCAAAATTGTCTTTCGATGCTGGCTACGTACACTGGTCTTCACGCTCCCAAGCCAGAATAGTCAAGATCTGAGATAAACCATGTATATAGCCTGACTTGTGTTCGATGCAGGTGAGATTATAAAGATTTTATTACCCAGAAATTGTCTTTAATAATCACATTTTAGTCCTGCCATGGATTTTCATCTCGCTTATTCGTTGTCATATCGAATTTCCATGGAGTTTGGCTCGCCTACATAACAAATCTGGTACATAATTTTTAACATGACTATTAGCCCTATTTAATTTAATCAAGCTGTGTTATTTGCTACAAGGGTTCTCTGCCCTTTTGTATTCCAACGAAAAAACTTTGTTGTAAACTAAAGTAGTTTGGTTTAGAAAGGGTTAAACCTATGGGGTTTAATTCAGAAATGGAAGTTTCAGGTAACGTTAGTCCAACGACCTACTACGGTTACAATAAGTTATGATGGAGCTATTTACTCTGCATTTTTTTATGAGTAGCCATTGAGAGATTAATCATTGAAATCGTCTTGACATACACTGGGAGAGACATCCTCCACAGCTAAAAACTCCTCATTGACGAGTAGCAAGCCCTTAACGGCCAAAGCTTCCCATGCCATTTTAAGCAGACTTCTTCTCTACTTCCGCTCCATCTATATATTTAAGCTCCGCATATCAGCGGCTATCGATCATGGGCCTTTTGGTTCGTCTACTGCCGCCTATCTGATCTAAGCTAATAAGTGAGAAATAATTCAGGAAACTATAGTATGCTCTATAGGATCAAAATTGCTAGCTGAGTTTACTTGACACTCTTCTATTGCCGTGGCCACACCATATATTCCCCAGCACAAATTGATAGAAGGATGCGATGTATATTTAAAGTCGCTAATATGAACGATATGCGAGTTGCATAACATCGCATCAAGCTGTGCTTACGAATACATAGTGTGGCACCGGCAGACCACGCTTAATTTCAGGAATAAATTGACAAAGTTACTCATAAACCTTATCTGCAAGGCTTAGGTTTTGATAACAGCCTCATGCAGTGATGCGAAGGCCGTGTGTATAGCGAACAACGTGTGTCTCTACCATCTGTGTGTCCGCACTCGCCGACTGTATATCTGTCTTTTGGGAGGATATAGGGCAGAGGGCTCAGTGCCCCTCCGACTTTTGTGGCGGGAGGTCATGCTGTGCTCAGGTGTAGCTTGATTTTCTGTGCGGCTAACCGTCGTAACAGCGGGCTACAGTGTCCCCACAAACTCGAGTCAACTGTGCTTATAAACTAAGAATAAATTGTAACATTAAAACCATTTTATTATCTTGCAAAACATACGCGGCACTGTAATTGTAGTTCACTGCGCTTCAAACAAAAAGGTAAGTTTAAAGATGCTCTGTGCACCTGGCGTTAGACTTCAGCAATAATTGGTTGTCAATTAGAATCTTGTTGTTGAGAATGAAAGATAATGGGATGATTCGGCAACATTTTCCTAGCCCTTACTCTGACCAATAAGGAAACCAATTAGGTACAGTGATGGAGGGAATATATACAGAGCAAGTGAATAGAAGGAGAAACGGAAAGTAAGCTAAGCGACATAGCTGGTGCGTTACAAATGTTACTTAAGGTACGTTTTCAGTAACAGCAATCAGCAGGAATATGATACTGCTTTGCCAGCACATTGAAATTAATGCTATTTGTTTCAGGACCGAGAAGAGTAGATACGTAAAATAGTGCATACAATAATTATAACTTAAACATTACATTATGATATTATTTTATGAAGGATGTGAAGAATCTTTGAATTTGGATTTTCTCAAATAACGTGAATTTGCTACATAGTACATCACGATTTCTTTAATTTGCAATTTATAATGACTAGTGGAAGCAACAGCAGACAACTATGAACTATCATCAGGATCGTGAGTGTTTTACAACAGAGGGAGTTCATTGTAATTTTCATGATCGTGTCAAGGGTAATACATTAGAAATTTGTTTCAACTCGATGAAGAGAAAATAATGATGTTTGTACCGAGATCGTCGGTTGAATCGAATTAAAATGAACTATATAGCTTTATGAATAAATTTTGATCATATATTAGGTTTAAAGCTTTTTTTCACCTTTCTCGGGTTCAAAAGACGTTCAAGAGTAAGGTTTGACATTATTCGAAAATAATATTTGAAAATGTCATTAATCACTGAAATAAGCTACTCAACCTGTAGGGCTAAAATAAGTTAATCACTGTCAGGTATTACAATTTCACTACTGTTAACTGTTAAAATATTGCTAACGGTTAAAATAAATGGGATAATTAAGTCTATATTTATAACAATGAAAACAAAGGTGATAGTGATATTAAGACCCGGATCTCAGAATAGTTGAAATATAAATTAAATCATGTCTTGTGACCTACTGCAGGTCCTACCCAAAGACCTACCAACAGCTGGTCGACAAACTACTTCTGTTTCATCACTTGAGACAAATGACAGCTTTGCACTGACAAGTCCATATCAGAGCTGACAAATGACCGGGCAAGTTGTTTGTCATCAGCTGCAGTTGTCAAGGCATTATGAGGAGATGAAGGTCGTGTTTGCAATGCTAAAATAGCACAGTTCCCGTAAGTATAGCATGCGTTCAACGAAGTTACTATATCATCTATTTTCCCCACATATACACGGCTTTCGCTAGCGTGTATTTTATATGCTTGGGAAATTCTTCTCGCTGGTTAACTGCAACCAGGTATTTACAATATGTAGTTGATGTATTATGATAGTGAATAATTTATTGAGAAACTCTATCGCAATTATCTTTTATTAGATATTTTACAGTTTTTCCAGCTCGAAAATCTCACTTAATGTTTTTCGCTACTTTACTAAAGTACTTTTTTGTTAAGTACTATAAAAATAAAAATACAATTTCTGTGAATACTATGATTAGACCTACCAACATCACTTGTCATGACAAACTTTATGCATTGCTTATTGTGAATGCTGTCAAAGCTATTGGAGAAAGAAGCACTGCTCTAGCTTGTAGAAATGAAGTTTGTACCTAGAGATACAATTCATATACAAAGTCTTAATTGAAGTAATGTACTCAGTACTCACCGGCTGAAGTCGATCGTAGCGCCTGAGGCAGTGGCGTGCACGTCTGCAATAGAAGTACAATTGTTAAAGCAAAAATAGATAACAGTTCACTGATTTGTGTTAGCTGCACCAACTAATCTGGAACGTGAAATTACAACATTGGAAAAAAGGCATTACACTTTATTATAAAGTCACTGAATAATAAGTAGCAATGTATTCCTTAGTCACTAGTTAAAATCGCAGGATCCTGAAATTGGGGTTGCAGAGGAAGCAGGGCGAGTTTAAAATAAAAGTTTCCAAGAGAAACTTGAAGCAATTAGTGAGATAGAACCGCATAGTTAATATTTGCTCATACGTACATTGAATATCGTAAATTCAGGAGCAGGAAATGCTCTCTCGGTCTGCAAATAAGGATTGATGGGTTGAAAACCTCCCTCGATCTTAACAATTATCCATAGCTGCTCTAACACTAAATAATCTAACATATATGTACAGAAAATCCTCTGCACAACGGACATCTCGGCACAACGGACTTTTTCATTTTAGTCCGAAAGGCCCCATCTGCACAAGGGAAAACTCCAGTAAAAGTCCGTTGTGCTGATTGCCCTCAAAAAGAACAGAAAAACCATCAGTACAACGAAAAAATCCATGAAAGTCCATTGTGTTGGATAAACCTCTAGCACAACGGACATACTATTGTACCACAAAATAGATGCGTGCCTACGTGACTTCTTTGTTTGCGTAAGTCCGGTGTGCCAAAGGGGTTGTCCGTTGTGCGAAGGGGAAAGTCCGATGTAGGCATGGGACTGTCCGTTGTGGCAGAGGGGATTTTTCCCTCCGGCACAACGGACCCATCCGCACAACGACCAAGGCATTCCCCCGAGGTGTCCATTGTGCGGAGGGCTTACTGTATACCTAAGTGGGAGCACATACCGCTTCGGGGACGAAACCATTGGTGGCAAGGTAGCCCAGTACGAGTGCGTACATAAACATGCGTTTCCTTTGTTGTATGTCACTTGTGTGTTGAACTACTTTAATGGTTGTAGAACGTAATGCATTCATGAGTACCCAATAAAGGTTTTTATTATTCTATAGAACACTGTCCACTATTCGGTCAAGCAAACAAAGAACATTTGTAAGGCAGATCTGTTGTAACCCAGATTAATGCCGTACGTGTCAATCTGGCGCATTTAGTGTGGTATGTCTTCATCGCCAGTGATGTTAAGTAGATCAGATTACGGTAAGAATGGCAGGAAAGAGAATCATTTAAGAAGCATTTTTTTCAAAGAAGAAACAAACTGTGGTTTCAATGCCGGTAGCTCTTGAATCAACTAATTTTTTAATCAGGTTTCTTTTCTTCAGAAAAAGAGATTAGCATTCATAAACCATTAATCCGCCCCAAAAGGGCCGCTCGGTCGCTCTTTAAACCGGGCTGTTTGTTTCAAAATTGCGAAGTGCTCTAGATAATAAATAATACTACAGGACAGTTTTACGTGAACTTATACGAGGCAAATTACATGAGGGGAGAGCTCTGTTGTTAGTGAAGCATATGTTATACAGGCCAACTGTAAGTTAACTTCTTATAATGAATATCAAGTAGTAGTAGTAGTAGTAGAAGTACAAAGTAGTAACACAAAATTTTACTAACGCATTAGGGACACAATGTCTATATCGCGCCGAACTATTTATGTGGTTTTTAACACAGGCTCGTGCGCCACTAAGACGCGTTTTAAATTATCAGTGATTTTTGTCTCGGCATTTCTGCCGGGAGGTCTTAGATTCTAAGCGGTCAATGCGCTACTGACAGGAAAAAGGCGCAAATTGTGCATCTCCAACCCCCGGGAACGGCTGAACGCTTTCGCTCAGCTACGTCGCACAGGGAAATAAACGAAATACAAGAAGGTAAAAGTCTAACGGGAAAACGTCGGCCACCTTGATCGGCAGCCCACCTCCCGAAACAGAAGGGGAAGTTTGAGAACTTCCCTAACTGTACAAATCTAACCTCGGTAGCAGGAACTGCCGCAAGCTGCAACATCTGCGGAAAAGGCACTCTGGACCCTTGGGTGTGTGAGGCCGCAATATATTATGGCAAGGAAATATAATGAATACCCAATGAGCCACGTCTCCACTCTGGAAAAATTAACTTTTTAATACGAGTCACTAGAGAGGCAACTAGTACATGTAACATTAGTGACTCTTATTTGCATTTACTGAACATTTAGTACTAGTAAGTATTGAGACACCTTATCCTCAAATTATTAATGGTCCCCCATACAAAGCTGAGTAGAGCCAAATAAAAATTCTATAGACACCGCCACGTTTCTATCGGCAGCAATTGCCTCTAACGACGGCAGCAAATTGCCTAATGGCACAGGGCTGACGTAGTTGCAGGGGCAGTAAATTTGCTCAGCTATTTTAATACAGCGTATTGGTAGCGCTAGGGCTCTCAGTCAGGATTCTTTTTAAAACCCAGTCGTGTTTACAACTATGTAGTTAGCTGAAGGACACAGATAATAATACTATGGAATATTTCAAGTATTAATATAGCTCGTCGGCAGCTTTATAGCTCTCTCAGCCAAGACTCTTTTCGAAATTCAGTAACATCTCTTGCTGTGAAATTAACTGAAAAACGCTGGCTGGTAACAATGCCACTGAATATTTTAAATTTTAACAGTGTGTATTGGTTGCGTTCGTCACATCAGGTTGAGATTCAAGTTAGTTTTTGAATCCAACAAGAGTTACCACCGTGCAGTTAGCTAAAAGATAATTGATAAAATAACATATAGCGTATAGGTAACGCTCTGCTCCCTTAGGCAGAGGGCACAGGTTTTGATTAAGATGATAAAAGAATTTAGTGAATTTGACTGCATTGAAATTATCATTACAATACATATTACTTAATCCTCTAAAATATTATTGAGCTAAATAAGTACTATGCCATCAAATTAAATTCCGTTACTCATGAGTTACATGTTGTGCGAATTCTATGAGTTATGCGACAATGATAACCCATGATATTACCGAAGTTCTAAAACATTATTGACGGAAATATTTTTTTGCGAGAAAATTATATTTTCATTAAACTCTAAATATTTGCATGCGTGCACTGAAGAAATCTGTACGCTATTTTAATAGCGCACCATTTCCCTATAGCCAAAATAACCTTAGTGACCGGTCGAAGAGGCCATTTCTCCCGCGATAGAAATCCCCTAATTAGTGAAGTAATCGACACAGATAGTTAATTTCTTAGACACAAAATTAATATAGTTTATACTTATGTTTCATGACAACAATACAGAGCTGCATGATTTTGAGTAGAAAAATCGTCGCGTTTCGTCGTTTATTTAAAACTGAGCTCAGATCAGTAAATGCTTTTCCTCAGGAGAATAAGGAAATGAGGCACAGTAACGTACGTACCTTTTGATCCCCAATGCATTTCAGCATATAAATCCGGTATTTCATCGCTGGTTTGGTTTGAACGGTGAGGCCTTGCAGTAAAAATATTACAGAGAAAGTGGTGGTATGATTACTATAAAAGCTGCTGAACTTGTGATACTATGTCTTTAAGTTTGAATGGGATTAGCTTGTTTAAAATGGCAATCTACTTTGGAAAATATTTCTGTCTTGCTTGCTTATTGCCGATGAGCTAATACTGGAACGAGGGTCGTATAACGAGCCTGTCTCTTGAAACTTACAGTACAACAAACAGTTCTTTTATGTTTAGATCATGACAATAAAACTAAGTTGAAAACATTAATTTATCTTCTAAATATTACATAGCCTTTTTAATAGCAAGATGCCCTATAAAACATTTAATTTGTTTCTGCACTTATCGTCGATGTACCCCAGCAGAAAACATTATTATATAAATTGCTTTCTAATAACAACACGCCTCATAAAACATTTAATTTGTGCTTGCTATGAACCATCGAGAGCAATTTAAATCGCAGGTTTAATTGTCCAGGTCTGAGAACTTCTTACAGTAACTGCACGGGTCACTTTCATTGCACCTAATGCAAGAGAATAAAAGGGAACGTTAGTTGTGCTCTTCAAAACCAGCTCCAGTTTGGGGATCGTTAAAACACACTAACAAATAACAGCGATCGATTTACAATCCTCATACAATCCTGGACGTGGTAAGAAGGCGAGTCAAACAACAATCATGCAAAGTCAAATTAAGTCGCTTTAATTCACTCAACCTTAAATTTAATGTTTCGTACAGTTATGAACATCGTATGTGCACAGCTGTGGGTCTATAAATGCAGTGAATGTACAGGGTTGAGTTTGGATATGACCTGACGGATGGCAACAGTGAGTACGTGGTAAACCAAAGTGTGGGATTTGCGCCTGGCAGCTATCCAGATAAATTTTGCGTCAATAGATTGGGTGAAACAGTGAATGGATTAGCAGCGCGTTTACTGCTGACAATTCAAAATGGCCTCAGGGTTGATAATTAAAACTACAGTGAAGCTTACGCAATAGTTAGTAAGCGTACGAATAACAAAAATTCTTCAGGAGGTTATCCAAATCACTTCACGGGCGAACGTGATTCAGTGATGGGCTAGAAAGTATGAACCGGTAGTAAGACTGTTGATAGCTAATTCCCGCTCATCATCAAACTAATATATAATGGCTTTTTCATTCACAGTGCTCAAAATATTCCAGTTTAGTAAACAATTAATTAACAAAACTTTTTGGAGGCTCTATCTATAAAGTGCGCGTGCATTACAGATGAACCAAGGCGTCTACTGCAGTTGACTACCAACCGTATAGTCGAGTCTATGTATAAACCTACTTGTTTTCTATTTCCGGGACTTAGATTCTCAAAACGTGCAGTAAAACGTACAGTTCCACAGAGAAGTGCCACTGCTGCATCGTTATGCAGACCACAGCTGGCGCAACCTTGAAACAATGTTCAGTTGAATACATTAATAGGGCTAAATTGTTATATTCGAAAAAAAAGAAAAAAAAAATTAGCTGCTATGTACGGTCAAAATAATAGTATCTGTACGATGCATATGAAAATTCAGCAACAGTACTATTTGACTGCTCCAATACGTGGATATCTAAACCGTCATGCTCGTTCTCACGAACTTTCAGAATAGATGCTATGTCTGCCAGAGAGAAGTAATAAAATTGTTACTCATGACGATTTTAAATATAAAACGCGGACATTTGTTGGCTGCTTCCGTTGGTGGATATCCAAATATAGCCAGACTTTTACTCGTGACTACCCGGAATACGTAAGTATGGACATTAAAGTCCCACTGGTCTCCCAAGAGACGGATCGTATTGACCTTTCTCACTCTAATTACCCGTGATCAAACCTGGAATTTCGTTGCTGTTTGCTGTGACAACGGAGAGCCTGAGAAAAGGTTGGCTCAAGTCCGTGTGCTCTGCTAAAGCGTTTCTGAGAGTATGGGAAAGATGTCACCAAGCAGAGAAAGTCTTGCAATAGAACTGAAATGTCTTCTTGTACGAGATGTCGCCGCTCCAGACCGATAGCTTGGGTAAACTGAAATCCTTTCTGGAGAATTCTGCACGAGTCGGTGGAAGATAATGCTTGATCGTACGTCAAACTGAGACAGGAGAAATTATCTTCAAAAGAGAGAGTGGAAATTGAAAAACTGAGAAGAAGGGTAAAGATCGAGGGCTCATGCTTTAACCCTCTCGAAATGAATGCTCTTCTCTGGAAGTTTATTTTCTGGGTCTAATAGAAAATTAATTTTATTTATTACTATAAGAACTTACTAAGAAATTTTAAATGAAAAATTGAACAAACACTTGCACAACTGGGTATTAGATGGGCTATTACAAAATCTATCGATCTAAATGATCATCGGTAGAAAGAAGGCGCTACTGTTAGAAGCATAATAATTTTAAAAGGCTGGTATCTGCATACAGGGTAGCACGAAAAGACTAAAAACTTGCGGGCAGTCGCTAAAAAATTACAAAAACAATATTCTGATCGTAAACTAAGTTAGTTAACGCATTAAACTTCCATTAAATTTCCACTCATGAAGGATACAAAGGAATGCACACACCGATACGCAGCGAGTGCCTCCACGGCAGAGAGCAAGACACGATGTACTGGAGCCCCGGGCCCAAACAATATTCCAAGGATACCTTGCAACCAAAGGGTAAATATCCCTGACGGGATGCCAGACAGAAATTCATATCAATTTTAAACTTTGTGGCATCAGATTTGGTCTTCGTAGTAACACATTTGAACTTCGTGGCAACACATTTGGCCTTCGTGGCAACACATTTGGACTTCGAGGCAGCACATTTGGACTACGATTTAGTTGAAACGGGCTGTAGCTTGGTGTCCTGACACTGACACTGCAACCGTTTTAACAAAGGGAAAGCTGCTTTCTAAACTACTGACAGTGGACCGATGTAGTAAGGATGCAAAGAAACGGTGCCTATGGTTCCAGCAAGTACTCGAACTTCTGAAAAGTAAGCAGCCTATTATTGCTTCTTGCCTCTCCATTCAGAAAGCATCACATGTGGGACATAAATGTGTATAAGACTAGCTACTCGAAAAAAAGATTCAATTTGAAAGTAATTATATACTTCGGCGAAGCAAATTTTAGTTAGAACAATTAAAAAAAATTCAACAAAACTGAACAATATTCAACAAAGAGTTTTTAGCTAGCTGAATAAAAAAAAATTAGTTAATTCGACGAAAATTTCTGATGCCATCTAAAGGCCGCAGTTTTCAGATATTTTCGTTCTTCAACTGTTGATGCCTAAGGCCGCGTCTACACGATCCATCTTTTCGTCGAAGTTTGTGCTCGCGGAACGATTTTGATTGACAAACACACGCGGCGAGCCTTCGAAGCTTGTGTTTTTTGTTGGCCAGCAGTGCTGGAAAACTTTGAGCACGATCACGCGGAGTTTGCCAAACAAAAAGTTCGGCAATTATAATTGGCTCTGTGAATGAATCTATGTGGCTCCATTTTATTATTTAGCAAGTAAAGCATCATATTTTATTTAAATTAACCCGCAGAGCAAATTTTGATTGTTTGATTCGAACTTCTGTACAGTGGGAAGCATCTGACAACTATATGTTGTCAATTGTAATAACTGTAGCATATTCGTCAAGTTACGTCTGCTCTTTCTTTTTATCATTATTAAAAGCTACAATGGAGCAAGAATTACGTCCTAACGGAATATACGGATGTACACAGCTTGAATTGCAATAGAAATTAAGGAAATTGATCAACAAAAAATGAGAAATTATTGTTCCAATTTTTTGCATTTCTGCATGTGAGGGGATGCCAGTGAGTGAATTTTTAGCTATACTTTTTGCCAGTATAAATAAATTATTACCCGCCAGTCAGCTTCGACAACTAAAATAAATATCTGGACGATGGAGTGAGGGTGAAAGAGCGATAAATACTTATGGAATGCTTAATTCGCATATCGTGACCTTGAAGTATTCGTGACTTATGTTTGATGACGTTGGGACAAGGAAGAGAAGTGTTTGTGTTCTTGTGTGTCGATTCTTGTGTTTGTGATTGATGAAGTGATGGATCGTGTAGACGCGACTTCAATGACAAGTTTGTCACAAACCGCTGTAACTCAAATAAGAGACACTATATAGGTTCTATTTGGCTGCTCAGTGCCTGTCATGCTGTTATCAACTAAGGTTATGCTGTGTTGCTGGCTGTGTGTTTCCGCAACTGCTAACGTATGACTACATGTACTGTACTTTGTATGAGTTAGGCACAGCGGCATGTCTAATGTGGAAAATTCTTACTCGGTGACTCAGAAAGAACTGGTAGAACAAAAGAAATTTAGAACTGAAAAAAATAGCGCTGCAGTGTTGCGGTTAACATAAAAGAATACGTGCTTAAGTATTATTTGCTACAATTAATGCCTCGATAATTTTATTAATTCCGTTCCCACAAACGTTAAGAAAAATTTTATTTTAAAAGTAGATCAACTTACTATAGCGACCAACGAGAATCTTCCGGCGAATAATGCATTGTAATATCTTCTAAAGTGCAAAGGACTTTTACGAACACCATAACAATAAAATTTGAGGATATACACTTTCATTTGTTTTTATTAAGAGTTCGTGTACCCATTAGTTTTTAAGTTATACAGCAAACGTTTGCCAGTTTTGAGTGTGTCATGCTATGCAAGAAGTTTACGAAACTTGTGTCCGGAATATTTAAGAAAGCAATCGGATGGACAATTTTATTAGTGTAGCAACTCTCGCCAACAAAGAATTATTAAATTAGAATTAATTTTTTTCGTGAGAGTTACCGCTCTCCTAAAGTGAAATCTCCGATTTTTTTTATTTCTTCTCATTCGTTTTGCACAGCTCACAGTTATTCTGTTTTACAAATAAGTTAAAATAATTCTCACGTAGAATAATTCTCATTTACCTCAGCTTATTACGAAAATATTGACTATAACTAGCTGTACACGTCGTATAAATCCTCTCATTCAGGCCAGAAGGGATAGAAATAGTTCTGCAGCGAAACCAGAAACAATTGTTACCTGACTCACGTCTGAGCAGCAGAAAGTTGTAAAATGAAAAAGCAGAGAGCTCAATAGACCCACAGGCTCATCCCTCTAGCGTAAGTATAATGGGGTTTGAAAGTACTGAAAGAAAACTATTATTCTCTATAGGAGAACTCTGTTATCGCTTTTGTGATGTTGATATTCTTTCAGAGAGACGGCTATACTCTACTATTATTTTCATCATGATATCGATTCTTTGTATCAATTGAAGGAAGTGGTGTCTGCCTTAGCAAGTTACGGTCTAGCTACGTACGAGCTCGTAGAAACAACGAGCACTTGAAAGCAATATAACAAAAGAAGGCAATTTCTCGACGAGAATGTGATGCGCATCGAACAAAAAGAAACTATTTTGTATAAACAAATTCAATTCTCTAATGTTACAAAATTAATCACGGTCAGAGCTAGGTTGTTTTTGGCGGAGCTAGCGCTTTCAGAAATATTTATTATTGACCATTTACCTTATAATGTAGTGTCACATTTCGAAAGTTCCGAATAGTGTCTTTCTTATGAGCAAGATTATATTAAATCAAGTTTTTTCAGTTACTACTACGATCAATGCAAAATCAATGCAATAAAAACTTCAATATATTGAGCATACAATTTGTCTTCCTCCTACCTTGCATTTTCAAACGAAGTTGACTTTCTTCGTACATTCTTAAAAAATAACGGCTATCGGCACCATTTTCTGGACCACTACTGCAAATTGTTCCTAGACAAACTGTTCGATCCCGGCATTAGCAAACCATGGGTCAGTAAATTGAACTTCTTTCACTCGCTTCTGTACTACAACAAAGCGTCACTTAGTACAGTAAACACGTTGAAAACGTTCCTCTCTGAAGCCTACCAACATATAAACTTCAAATTTTCATACAAAAACACATTTACCATAGGGTCCTACTTCAAATTTAAAGACAAACCCCCCACACCACTTTTGTCTAGTGTTATCTACCGTTACCGATGCCAGGCTTGCAGTGCCTCATACGTGGGTAGCACTGGACAACACTTCAAACCCCGTATTGAGAAACATTTAGGTGTTTCCAGTCGTACCGGTTTACCACTTTCGAAACCCTCACATTCTGCCCCCACCTGCATGCTGAGCAAAATAACCATCCCATCAGCAGGAATGACGTTTCCATCATAGACTCTTCCAATCCCATCGAGCTCAAAACATTAGAGTCCCTCCACATGCATAGAACCAAACCCAGCTTCAACATTATGACCTCGGCTTCACAGCTCCTTTCTGTCCACTTTTAGCCTTAAATCTGCCGACTGTACGGGAGCTGACATCCAGCCCCTGCACGCAGCTCCGTTCATTTGGGTTTTAGACCTCCCCCCGACAACATCCATGCTCCCCTGATTGATTAGAAGATAAAGAAATATTTATTTATAGGTTGTAGGTGGGTTTGCCTTTTTTTCTGATGATGGGATTTTTCATCCCGAAACGTTAAAATTTTAAATTAGTCGATTTCTATTTATTACTAGATTTTTGGCCTTGGTGTAGTTTTTTAGGCTATTTTAATTTAATTCCTAAAGCGTTTTCTCTAACTAACACTGTAGAAGATATTTAAGTTTTATTGTTGTATGTGCTACTAATATGTGTTGTTGCTTCATTCGGCTTGTTATTCAATATGGCATTGGCTATTGGCACACTTCACAACAGATGGCTCTGTAGACTGCCTAAACGTTTTTATATTTTCTGTATCATCAAGTATCTAATTCAGGAACTTGCTGTGTTTTGGGATTCGCTGTTTGACGCGTTAGATTGCATTAAGAGTGCTCCATATGATGTTGTTTTAATCCTCAACGCGCTGCTCTAAGCTCTTGGTCATATGTATTCGTATATTTAGTACGATAAAAAGTTGTATTGTTTTTGACCCAAACTTTATTTTGGCAACTAAGCTTGCCTATAAAGTTTGCAGTCAGCTAGATAATTAATACTTCAAGCCTTTGGTAAAATACATTTTATATACAGTGAAATATAAAGAGCACCTTGTATTTGCTATACTATGTTAAAGCATCAGTGCCAGCCTCTGCCCTTTTCGGTGAAAACAAGTATAAGAAAGTGGCGAAGTTAGCGTTAGTGAGTTAACAGGTGGTGCGGAATATCGTGCCCTCTGGTGGTGATAGGTTCTTCTGGCTCAGCCAAAAGATGCTAATAAATCAGAAGCAGTTCTTCTTTTTCTCGCGAGCAGCACACCTTCGAGAAACACAGGAATGTGTGCGCCAGTCTAATGCGATAATGAGGGAATTTTTTGCTGTGTATCTGCGTCAGCTCTCGCTGTGTCCCGTTCCCTCCTATAGAAATAACCGCAACGTCGAATCTAACAGTTTCACAGTCGAACGTGCAGCAGAAGTATGAAGATGGGGTCTTTTTTTTCTCTCTCTCTCTTTTAGATAACTGACAGTCAAATTTTTAGGGTTTAAAATTTATTAGCAAGATTTGTTTGATTCTGAAAAACCAGTATACATGGTTTTTATGTCTTCACCTTATACTGATCCACACAGATCTAAAATGATAAAAGAGGCATCAATCAATGTCGGAGGTTCCACCGAATGGAAGGTTGTTCGCACTGCAGGTCGTCCTTTGTGAGATTATTAACAAATTTCAGGCATCAGTTTCTTTCGCACAAACTATGCTTAATTTTTTACGAGTCATTCAACGCTGCTACTTTTTTATAATTTCTAGTAAGCTGTATCGGTCATTTACTTAAGCCCTAAGAAAATGGAAGGAAGTTTTTATATATTATGGCAAAATTCAAAGAAAATTTATTCACAAAGAAATGCCTTCATTACATCCTCGAGTATATCCACTACGCATTATTGAAACTTACTATAGACTGACCATTTTATGAAGGCGGCTCGGTCGTGGTCAAATTCCTCTACAGCGGGGCCCATCCTATGAATATATCTAAGATTTCTCTATATGCAGTTGGTGGGCGTGTCTAAGATATGGGCCGAACAAAATCTCAGATATACGCATGGAATTGGCAACGCTATAGAGGAATTTGACCACGACCGAACCGCCTTCATAAAATGGTCAGACTATAGCTGGAACCTATATGGAAATTCCACCTAAAAAAGGACTGTGCTTCAGTGATATCTTATGCCCGTATCATCGTACTGTTTCCCCCCTCTAATACTGAAGAAACCTGTGGAAGTTCGTAGAACGAAAGCATTGTTCCTCGGACCTGTATAATGCATACGAAGGGTGAACATTGCTCCAAGTAAGGCAGTAAATCTTTTACCTACGATTTGCAAGCAATAGCAGTTTAAATTTGATCTTGACTCCTTCTCCTATTCATCCCTTCCCAGATCACATCAACGATACCTCAGTGATGCCCTATTTTTCTCCTATGTAATACTGATGAAAGCTTGACGGTCGTGCTAACTTAAATGATTAACTAACGAAGGGACAAGCAGAATTATGATATAGAGTTGTGGCCTGCGCCGTCATAAAATGAGAGCAGAAAATAATTATATCGTGATACCCCTGTTTCAGTTACTTTCCTTCGTGGTTCTATTGGCAATATATTCCTCTTTACATTAGTTGAATTTTTACCCAATATGAGCACTATGAACTCAGAAAAAAATATACGATGTAGAAGGTTTGTCACATTCAATATCTAAGCTACCACTTAGATGCATTTCAGAAGCCTTCAAAGCTTAATTAAAAAAAATTGTGGGGCACTGGCTGCCTTGCTTTTAAGCATATGGAATTTTTTCTACCTAATGTGTCAGAACTGAGCAGAGAGACCAACCCAACAAATAACTAACAAACTGTTGTCTTTTTCGGAAACTCACAAGCATTTATCCGGTGTTTACGAGTATATAGTGAGCGGTACTGAATAATATCTGACAATCGCCCAAAAGTGGATCAATAGGGTTATTATTAAGTAGAATATATAGGAGGATCCTACCAATTCATTTCACAACATCACTTGCGGTATCCACGATGCGGACCACGGTACTTTCGCCCTGCATTTTTTTCCATTGAGCCGTCACGAGTTTGGCCGCAAAAACCCTCAGAGTTTTGGCCACTTAATGAAACGTCATAAATGCTGCGATGTTGCGGTAAAAAGAAGCCAATGGTTTTTCGTTCACCATCTGCGTTGCCTATAATTGGAGAGAGATGACTTGGAAAGTAAGATGAGGTGCGTATTTGGTGCTTACTGGAGCGTGACCGGCGCGTGGTGGTGCGCTAATATTCCGGCAGAATATTGGCCACCGAATTTTGTCCGGTATGGTCTGGCGAGATAACGACATGCACGATCGTGCTAATTTGTGCCGAAGGAAGTACATCCTCATGGGTGGGTTTGCTGGCATACAACTTATAATAACTATACTGTAGTTCTGCATTCCAAACTAGTGAGTTTGATCCTTTACAGTCTGGCGAGAGAAAGACATGACCGATCGTGCTAATTTGTGTCGAGAGAAAAACGTCACCATATTAGGTGGTTATGCCCGATTACAACCTTTGTATATCAATGGCCTCATTTTGTTATACTATGCTGGCGTCCTGTATGTCGGTCTGTAGTATGCAAACTGGAAATTGTGATCATTGCACTAAGATGTAGTCATCGAGTTAGTGGCTACACAAGACAAAATCACAATAATGTGCGGTGCTTCTGAAATCGAGCTAATTGCTATAAGACAAAATCGCGGGAGGAGTGTGTAGTAAAGCTAGATTATCTTTCGTAAAGTTAGCCTCAGCAACCGTCGATTCAAGTACCAAATTTTGACAAGCATGCCACGTCACTATTATACAACTTCACACTGCTGCTATTTGCACAATGACAAAAACAGCATCATGGGCGGTCTTGGAATTCTCCTTGAATTCATCACAATATAATTGACGCATCACGCACATACCTTTAGCGTATCCTGAAAATGTGGTATCTTGCGTACACTGTTATTATGGAAATGAAAAACAACATTTCTGTTCTTGCGGTTGTGACGCCAGAAAGACGGGCGTGAAACAAATTTCAGTGTAACAAATTTGTCACCCGACGGGCGTTGACTCCCTTTCTGTACTGCTCAAATTCTCTTCGGCAAAACGGGTCCAGTTCAGAGTCATGCCGAACGGAGTGTCAGTTTTCTTCAGCTAATTAGATACTACGCACACAACCGAAACTCCAGTGAGTTTTACAGTGAAGAATTCTATTATTTTACTTCCCTTTATTTTTTTGTTCGGACTTCCTCCCCCCCCCCTTTTTTTTCTATTCAGACTTTTTCGTTGTTCAAAATAGAACTAGCCATGTCATACAAATAAATTTTAGGAAAATAACTAATGGCTGCAAATAAAAGACCAGCTGCAAATTAAGAACTACTGTAGTTATAGGCCGGGACCTACATTAAAAATGCAGATACTAGCTTGTAAAGCCCGGTCCGGACTGAATATCATAGTTACCACTTGTAAATTTAGTTACGAAACTCAGGCACCAATTGGTAGGTTAAAGTCCAAGTACCTTGCAACGAGCTCTCTCATTGGCCGGGCGCTCAGGGGCTATGCAATACGCTTTAGGAGTACAATAATTAAAAGCGTGGAGTTTACAGATCATATTTGTTTCTGAACGTAGAGATGTTGTAAGTTATAAAACAGTAAGTCCTACAGTGTTGTAGCGTTAGTATACCTGGGCCCAAGGAGATGCAGCTGATTGGTTGTAAGATGTAACTAGTGTAAGAAAATTAATGTCAGAAAACATCTCTCAGTATAATGGGCGATTTTTAGTTTAATGTACGTTTTAGACAGAAATAATATAGTGTGTACTTGTTTTTAGTCACCAAAAATGAATTCTTTTTCAATTTTTTACTAATTTCATCTGCAGACTAATTTTCGGCTTGGTCGTCTAGATGTATTCAATCGCTTGAGAGGGGAGGCATCATAAAAAATTCTGGAAACTAAAGTAGTTTGGGGTTTAGTAATCCTATGCTGTTCAAAATATAAATATTAAAAGGCAAAGTAATAATATTAATTTCTAGTTGCAACGATGTGAGTACTAGTTATATTCATAAGAACTTCGCTGTTGATGACTATCATATATAAATCTTGATCTCTATCTCATTAGCCGATGCAGACGAATATGACATTGGAGTCCGCCTTTCTATTACATTAACTCTAGCAAAAAAAGGCCATAAATGTTTCCCCCTTCCTCGCACACCACAGTAGTTACCCCACGCATCCTTAGTAAATTATTCGGAGTGAAACTTAAACGCCGATACTTCCGTCCCATTGTTATAATAAGATATAGTTGGGAGTATGCTCGATTTTATTTTAAAAAGGCATGTCATTGGAGGTTTTCACCTTTCATGCTCGTTGCAACAGCTGTGACGTGCATTCTTAGAGAATTATTTGGTATAAGAAATACGCCTCGTACTTCCGTGATATTCATGAGATAGACATGTGTATACTTGCCAATTTTTTAGCATTTATCAAGGTACATAAAAATTGATCAAATACAGCTTCCACCTCCATGCGCATCACAACAGCTGTGATATACATTCTAAGTGAATTGTTTGGGGGCAAAAAATTGCTCCCAAAGAGTTCCGTCATATGAATGATGTATGCCGAGCCAAGTCTGGAGGAGGTCGCCCCAGATGCGACCGACCGAGCGAGTTCCACTTAATTATGCTCTCATTAGGATTTCTTGCGTAGGTTCACGAGCACAAATGGGGCCTAAGTGAGCTCATTATCTTTCCAAATTAATGATGGGCGTGAAAAGTCATTTTCGGTCTTCAGTGAGCGAAATTATCAGGGGAAAAGTTGGTCTGATTTTGGAAGACAAAAGTTGTAGGGTCTGTGAGAGCATATAGTTTAATTTCTACTCCCTCTCTACCGGTCATATTAACTAGAGCTGTATCAATTATATCAGTATTGGAAATATCTGCCTTGCTTGGTCATCGTTGAGGATATTTTATCGTTGAAAAGTTCGTTCTGTTTTGGAAAATCGGAGACATGGAAATGTGTCATTGCTGGTACGGTGAGGATGTCTTCAGGTGAGCCAGATAGGCTTGGCTTGTCCGGAATTTCAGAGACGAGCGTTTCCGATTACGTTTGAGACTGCTGAAGAATGTATGTTACGGAGCAAGCTTGAGTTATTGGAATGTCAACCTTTTCAAAGTTAAAGGAGTGGCATCATTAAACATTTTTATTTTTGTATTTGAAAGACCAAAACATCTGCTGAATTCAACATTATCATAACTATTAATTTCATTCTTCTTAAATTTATCAAGAAAAATGTCGTAATACATCATGCGGAATATTCTGCTCTAGTCACCAACCTGGTGAGCCTTACGAAATTGTTTCATCACTGATCCGCCATGGACGGAGTACTGCTGCGGTAACTCGACTGCGCGGTATCAACAGCCGCACTCAATGCTTCGTTTTTCCTTAGTCAATTCAATATTGATCGCGATACACCTATAGTACTGAATGTTAATGTATTAGTCAGGAAGTATCGATGCAAAACAAACGTTAATAATGCACTAACGATTGCATGGTGAAACGGTCCTCACCAGAACTACGCCAGTTTAACTGTTCAATTTAACCGCAAACTTCCACATTTTAATGTTCAAAATTTTTATTTTAACTATTTACCCCATAATTATCGTTATGCAACCCCTTTTATACTTATCAATTGAGTGGATTTTCCAAAAATCGCGAACCGCCCCTTTAATCCAGAAACTCGCGATTTAAAGGGCAGCAACGTGCCTATGTGAAGTTTCAGCCAGGTCAAATCTAGAGCCGCATAGCTAACCTCGGTTAAGCCATGTTAATCGATGGCTCTTTCTGTAGCTATATATTTTCAATTCTGCTATCTACATTTTGGTCGTATTAATATATATTACACACGTGTGATGGTTATTTTGTACGGCATTCCACAACTCTATAATTAGGTCAACTATTTCTGTGTGAAGTATCTGGGCCCATACAAATAAAACAGCGATTTTCGAAACTCCTGTTCTAAACATCCTACAATATTGTTTTGATGAATCTGACAAATAACGGGACAAAATTTCCTAGCTTGGATCAACTAGTTTACAATATCAATTAACGAACCCTATTATCCCAACATGCGGAAAGTAAAAAATTAAAAAAAAAACATTTACCAGTTTATATTCTTATATTCATCTACCACTTATAATTTTGCATCGGAGTGTGTGTCCAGCAGTGCTGGTACATCGTTCTGGAGCACATCTGTATGTATATCAGGGCAAAGGATGAATGGATACTGCAAAGTGCTAGAAGATACATCTACGCAGTAACAACCCATGAGATATACGTAAATCCCTAAATATAGGAGAATGAGCCACTAGTCCATGCGTACCTAAAGTCCTACATGTAGTTGAAGAAAAATTCCCTTTTACCCAGAAATCCCTTTACGCCCTCATATGAAGAAACTGTCCCACTGATTTTTATCACCTATATCTCTGTGGCATCGGTAAAAAAAAAGGTTTAAATGTTGGCGATTTCAGTACTCTGTTCTATACAGTTACATACGCTGTATTTGGTTAAGAAGTGCCATTTAATGTATTGCTTTTTTTTTGCAAATTTCCGGTTGGGAAATTCACATGAAATATAACTCATAGAATAATTCGGAAAATATTAAGGGGGAAAGTATTCATAATAGCGATTGGCAGAGTGACAAAGTGCTGTGCTTGTATACTGGTGATCGGGAGTTCACTTCCTCGCCTCGCTAAGAAAGTGAATTCTTGCAATACTCGGAAGTGCAGCGGGAGCATCTCTCACATGCACAGTCTACTGCAAGGGTATTCATCTGATCAGAAATAGGGATGACCGAGAGGTTGCAATTTTCACTCGAGCATTCCATTTTCGATGCCATAGCTCTGACACTGTGCAGTCGACTGCAGCTATTCACTCCTCTGAGGCCTCTCTGTACAACGAACAAGTGCGTGCGGATTTCCTAGACGGAGTGTACATTCAAGTTGATTTTACCTCTACTTTAGGTTTCACTCACCTTGAACGTCTGCTGCACGTACAAGAGTCGAAAAGTTACAAAATGGTGTTATTGCAACGAAAAGTAATGCTTTTTTCGGGCATGAGAGGGTTTTTTTTAAAGAAACAGTGTTTAATAGTAGACATTTCAACTTTTGCCATCCTTAAAAATAACAACAACCTTTGTATTGGTTCCTCAAGCATTACTGTTTATAGTACTTCTCCCAATTGCTCTGTGGGTTAATAATATAAATATATCGGATTTCCCAACAGATATCTCGTGTTATTGTACGTCTTGCAGCGGAGACTGCTGTGATTTTTTCAACAACACTGAATGAAGTTAGCTACATTGTATCTAAACACTATATTTTTCAATTATTTACTTGAATATTCTATATAGTTTTACGCACAAAATGACATTAGTCTAGAGTTATAGCGTTTAGCCCTTCATGAAGGTATACAATTCATTTTACGATTAAATGCACCTTATTACTTGAATAAGAATTTAAATTTTTCTCATAAAAGGTAGAACTTTCACTGCGAGCATCTGACAAAGTTCTTCACACCATTACGTACAGACTTTCCCAAAATACAAAATGCAAATATTCTTTTTAAATAAGTTGGGTCTATCTCTGTGAGTACCTGACGTAAGCGAATGGAAGAATTCCGGTAAAAAGTACTACATCCGGTCCATAGCAGTGTCAAGGTGGCTGGTAAAGATAAGGATAATAGGGGGGCGTCATGATATACACTTGGCCATGCTTAGCTTCACATTGATAAATGCTGACAGATACAAGAGCCAAGAGGAAGAGGACGGTATTGAGGGTCCACATGCAGATCTGGGGCGTTTCCAGGAACGTCCAACGTACACTGTAACATGGGAGAACTGAAGGGCAGAAGGCTTAGTAGACTACAAAGAAAATGCTTTGTTTTGACATGGCGCCAGTCAAAGTATTCCACTCAGGATACAGATATTGACGATTGCAAGTGATGAGCAATCTAATTCTAAGAATGACATGTATTGTGTTTATACATTTATCTATATATTTCGTGTTACGCTCTTATAAAAATTACCACTGGCATTCTTGGTTTAAGTTCACTGGTAAATTAATACACTTCTTACTGATTGCCTGACTGCATAATCATAGAAGCAAATGGTAAGATATTCTTCACCTGTCAGTAGGCGGGTTAAGAGCACAAGGATATTTTTGGCAGCAAATAATTTTCTTCATTTTGGGATCTTCTTCAAACAGAACAACTTTTCACTTGAGGAAAATGCTTCTGAGTTATATGACATCATCGAGTATCCTGGATACAGAGCTCAGTACTTATTAGGAGACAATATCGACTGCGGGCAAAAAAATGCTTTTCAGCGTATCACTGAAGGAAAGCTTGGCGCTGCTCAGCCCTAGCATGCTTATAAGGAAGGTAATATGAAATTTACGATCAATGAAGTTGGGTCTTTACAAATTCTCCGCTGTCATTTTTGACAGCGCGGGCACTCTAGTATACATTTTAAAGAAAATGCTCTCAGTATTACGGGTAGGTGATTCCCGCAAACAGATAAAAAAAGCCAGTGCGGGCTCTACCAATTGGAAAATTTTTACGCAAACGGTTCTTAGCTGGTTGGTACAAGCAGCTAAGCGTGAGGCTAATGGTGACGGTATTTAATATTCTATGGTACTTCTCGGAGCTATGTAATAGTAAAAGATTTTATCATTCCTGGTCTACATACTAACCTACACAATTAAATTTCTGTCATAGCTATAGTACCTAACAATTGATGCCATTTGACGAGGAATAGAGGGTCTTATAAATTGATACAATTTTCAATCCTGATATATGAATCTATATAGACCTGATATGAAATTATCTCTGTGCAACTAGCAATTTAGCTGAAATATTATGAACTGTTCTGTATTTCGGAAGTTCAATTCGGTATAAACAACAATGTGTCAACGACGCTGACGGTTATAGGATACTTTTTGTATTCTATTGTTACATGGTAAAAAAGTACAGTGTGGCCCATGCATGATGACTTTGACATAAACATTAATGCTGCCCCATGCATGCTAACAGCTCGTACGTATGGTTGGGACAGCATATTACCTGATCATGACAGCATACAAGCATTCAGTGCAGAACAGTGAATAATAGATTAGTACTCTGAGATTTCCTATCTTGAATTATACGAAATCACGAGCTTCTTCGTGTATTTGTTTACAATTTTTTACATATAGCCGATTCCTTCAATATTTACAGCAGGAAAATACATCTACTGTCTACGATTGCTATACATATTCAACCGCAAGGAAAGTACATGTGCTGCCAAGAAGGGTAATAAATAACAGCAAGAAAATTACGCATGAGGTCAAGAAGACGACCCCCAAAGGCGACAACACCAAGGATGTTTTCTATACCTCGCCGATAGCGATAAGAGCTATCACCACGACACGCAAAATTACGGAAGTCACTAGAGGTGCTGGGGACCACACCGACCTGTTAACCTGTTATTACGGCAGTGCTGGAGGTGTAGCAGGACCTTCGTGTCGTGTGCTACCTTGGACGTTTGTTAGGACCTTCTTATATCTATAATGCATTATAAGTTATGATTTTATCTTGTAACCTGCAGTCCTACATTGCATGGCCGGAACTGAACCGTCTTGTGATACTTTGTAAGTATAACGATCTTATATAACGCACTGCGAATTAGTTTTTTTTTCTCAGCAGCTGCTTTGCATTACCTGAAACACAATGAAGAAGAGCTAGCAGAAATGTAGCCGTGTTCTGTCTCGTCTATATTTAGTGTTTTTGCCTATATTAAGCATTATACATTATATTTCTTCGTTCATTGCGCAGCATTACAGTTGAGTACAGGCAATGAGCAAGAGCTAATAGAACGAAAACTTTGCGCTACCTTGCCCGTATTGTAACAAATATTCTCATACATGATGCATATTAGTTTTGCTTATCATCAATTGCGTCTATTTAGCAAAGGAGCAATATTAAGAGCTGACAGAAAAGGAGCCTTACATGAGCCCTTTTTCCTGTATTTTAGTAAGTTTTTAGATATAAAGTACTAGATATTTACGTGTTATTTTTCTCGTTGATGAGCAGCATACTTACACAGGCTAGTCAGAGCTGCAGAGCAGGAGGGCCAGGTGCTTCCTTGTATGTGATTACCTTTTTTAGATGAGATTTTTAAAATTATATGTTGTATGTTGATTATTTCCGCTACATTTCCAGATAAGCTACGAACAAGAACTTTCAAGACCTTCATAGGTTACCCATGTGAATAACAGTGTATTTAGTACTTTTTTTACGACATGAGTCGGTCTTGAGTGTTTGAAGATAAGCACTAATTATGAGGAAAGAAAAGTGAAAATACGCTAGCTTGTGAAAGAGAGCTCTACAGTACAAGATTCCATTTACGAGAACGAGAGCACTGTGCAAACGCTCATGTGCCACTTTTTCTCCAATTTAGCAGGTTTTGGTCCGACGCAATAACAGTACGTTGCTTTAAAACTACAAACTAAAGATCAGTTTCAAGTAGGAAAACATATTGCTTGAAACCTCCATTGTTGAAGATTCGTAGGCGCCATTTAGGGTTAACTGATGTTCCGAGAGAATAATTTTTAGGAAGAATTACAGAAAATTGAATATTTACGAAGGAATCTACAGATTATTAGCGAAGTTGATGCGTAGTAAGCTACATGCGGCATTCATATAAAATTCAGGAAAAGCTAATCGGAACTCATGCGTTGCTGGAACAGATATGGTTTTGCCCTGAAAGTAACCGTTGATGCATAATTTCTTTACGCTTATCATTAACTAAAGGGAAAGACTTGGCCTACTACATGACCCTCGCCTCCTCCTCTCTTTGGATCGTCACTCACGTGCAGACTTTAACTACCGTAACCAAATTACCTACTGCCGCGGGATGCAAAACACTGCACGTCTGCCTGCCTGCTGCAGTCCCCCAGTATAATGTGCAGCATAAGTAGCTCGCCCCATCATCTGCAGTGACCATAAGTGTGCCTCAAGTGACCATATATGGCGGGCACCTCAGAAACTGGTGGGTCGGACGAGTTTTTCAGCGGCCCTGTATGAGTTAAATCGACCTGACCTGGTGAGTACGGCGTTTGGAATTGTGCTCACCCGGTGGGTAGATCTGATGATTTTACATTTGGACTCTGTAGTAGCTGTACAAAATAACTCAAACGTTATTTGTTTCTGGAAATTATTTTGCTACTGAAGAGCTCCCAAATGAAGCGATGTTGACGAACAAACGCTTGGACAAAAATTAATCCCGAATGGACGCTACAGCAATCGAAATGCTACTGAGGCCTTGATTAAAGATTGATTTGAGTAACGGGTTGTTTGAGTAACGAAAGCACCATATATACTCGTACTTGAGATTATTCTATTTATGTTGGGGTGTTACACTACTATTTAACTACGTCTTTTAACCCCTCACTTTGCAGCAGGACTAGCAAGCCACTGTTGAAACTGTGTCGTTTAATGTGCATGGTATACCGACAGCATGGGTGCTTACACCACGTGTTCATGCCCAAATGAGCCAAGTGCAGTAATTGCAATACATGAGTTTATAAAATAAGTTTATTGACAGTAGTTCTGATAAGATGAGCCCAAGAATTTTAGCGTATTACTTAGTTTCTATCGAAATATTTCAATTAGCTTAATCTAAAAACTAATGAATTAAACTACCGACCATTGAATGAAGCTGAGCTCCTGAGTAACGCCAGAGCTGTGGTACTCACGAGGCAGATGAGTATCTGCGCCCAACGACAGGCTGTGTATGAAGACTGCATGGTAATGAAGGCAGGGGAGAGCGAGGAGGCTATTGAGGAACCTTCAGTGCTTATATCTTGGTTAAAATATGTTACAGCAGGAGTAGTATGCATAAATGCAGGCGAGTGCTTAGTTATGCATGACAGTAGAGCATTATACATAAAAATAGCCGAGTACTCAGGTGTACATGACAGCGAACACATTATGCGTAAATACAGCGGCGCCCTCTCACAGGTGGACATGACAGTGGGAGTATTATGCATAACTACAACCAAGTGCTTAGGTGAGTATTTTGAGCTAGAACTACGCCTACTATTAATGTCCAGGTGTACATGGTAGCTAGAACACTATTTTCACGAAAAGAACAATAAATAGTACGTTTGGTGTTATCTCTATTGAAATAATAATAGTTTAATTGAAACTTGTGCTGAATATAAAAACTAATACTGAAGGTATCAATTATTGTATGTAAATCAAACTCAATGACGCAAGTCTCAAGCCATTGCCACTGATGAAAAGTGTATTTCATAACTTTAGTCATAATTAATACTAGTAATCATGTTAAGTTGCTAATATAAACACAAATTTAAGGGAATACTTAGTAAAACTATTGAATGAGGCACAGTATTTTGTAAAATCAAAAGAAACTCGTATATTTAAGCGACAGATGTAAGTTACAAAGAAGTAAAGAAAAATGAATGAATGAATGAAGTGTCTGGTTACCAACTTCCAGTTTTTTTTTTTTTAGTTTTCAAATATGTTGATAAAAACATATAGGAGCAGAGAGCTACACACAATTTTCAATTCATTTTAGTTCCGTAACTATACACCAAAAAATGCAAACAAGATCGTTAAGCAAAATGCAGCTTCCTGTTTCTCAATAGAAAAATATGTATTTCAAGCCTCTAGCTAAAGTTCACAAGTATAAGTAAACTGAGCAGCCTTTTTAACATCAAATAAAACTTCCTAAGCAACGGATAAGAAATGTTTCACTAATTTTTTGCGGGCGGTACTTGGGTTTTTACAGCTGCTATGTAAGCACGGAAATTGACACTAGCAAGATCGCCGTAGGAATAACATTGTAACGAGGTTACACCAGCAAGAGCAAAGTGCTGTTTGCCCAAGATACTGCCGGTACCTGCTGGAGGGAGTATCGCATTTCTTTAAAATTACAACAGAAATTAAGAAACATGGCTAGTGCAATGAGAGATGCAATCGCACCTGGACTTCACCTTGATTTTTGTTAATAGAAGGGCGTAACTTTCCTGTGTGCGAGGTATATTGCAAATTAGTCAAGGATTTAATGTTCTTCTGCTCTGCAATTAGCATCGTCGTTTAAATGAGGAAGTTACTTGAAAAAAGGGAAAGCAAATTTGTTGTCTGCACCTAGAAGCAAGAGATGCATCCCATAAAAAGAGCAATAAGTGAATATTCTAGCCAATTCTTAATATTACTTTCTTCAACCCAGCAACACATTGAAAATGCGCACCGTGCGTGTAATTTATAAGTTTAGCCATGACATTGAAGAATTTACAAGTTTCCAAAACCTCAAAGGTTACAAATCTTACCAGTGATCACCAGTCGACGAGACCTGCGCACGCTACCAAAGCATTTCTTCTGACCCAGTCTCAAGTTTCACGAAGAGCGTAAGGTCTGCTTGTTTCTGGGCAGCAGACATTCCAGATAAACGAAACTTTACTCTATCTTTTGCTATGGAGGTGATACAGGGCAGGGTATCGTTCTCTCTACCTTCTAGACACTAGAGTTAGAACGTTTCTCAGCTATACTAGAAATCTGGTTCTTAGGTATTTATAGCCAGCGTTACATAGCGCAAAGCAAGAGGCAGCATATCACTAGAGGAAGTTACAGTACTGGTAAGCAGTGCCATGGAAGCGATGAAAAGCAATGTAACGTTCTCTTATACTACAGACACGAAGACATTTAATAACGGTTTTCATTTCGTTACTCTACATATAACATACATAGTGCAAAGCACATAGTGCAAAGTACAATATATAGGTACAAAACCTGACCTTGTCGATTTTTTTAGCCGTTCCAAACGCTGCTTTGCTCTGACATATGAAGGTAACGCACAATATTTATAATTCAATTCGAATACAGTATAGACTTACCAATAACAGAGATAGAAAAACTACAAAAATACACACTACGCCTAAAATGCACGACGTCTTCCATCCATGTATTCCTATAAGTATTTCTGTGAGTAACATCACCAAAGAAAAAAAATTCTCATCAACACATTCTTCTTTGCACTTCCGACAACTGCCATTACCTTATTCATAAGCGGAAACGGCATTAAAATATTTTCAAATCGTATTCTGAACAAATAAAATATAGAAACTGTCACCTCCGCCCCAACCTGACCATCACCTTCATGGCAAGAAAATAATTTCATATATGGACATATCGTGACCATACAGTTTTAAGGCGGGGTGCGTTGAATAACTTTATGGCTGGGCAAAGTGTACTCGTTCCGACCAAGTGTATCAAAACGAATGGAGGTCTTGTCAGCTTCATCTGAAATAAGTTCGAGAAGGTAAGAACTTTTGTCGCTGTATTTGGACACGCTTGGTTTTTGGCTCCATATGCGGAGAGCTCCGTCTGGCTTTGGATTATTGTAGCTCTTTGATAAAAACTCGGACATTTTGGAGAACATGCTCTGGTGAACATTATAAAAAATGAAAGCGCAATTAGGGTAGCAGAGAAATATTCTGTGCTTGCTGAGCACGAAGACTTGGATCGAAGTAGTTTTCAAGACTTAGAGGAATTTAGATGGAACTGAGCTGCAAGTTCAACTGTCAAAAAAAGAACTAATGGTATAATTTCCAATATACCGTAATGTCGCTAGAAATGACGATAGATAAAAAGTTATTTGCAAGTTCAAATGCCAAATCTTTTTACCATATGAGTGTCAGATATCAAATAAAAACTGAGCAACTAGGAATCAAATAGCAAGAGTTATTAAAACTATCTTAATATAGTTACGCTGTCATTGAAATAGCAGATGTAGACTGCTTGGTTTTGAAAACAGTGACAACAGTTTTTTTTGTAGGTATTATAGTTACTTTAGGTTTGTTAGTAGCGCGGTGCCATGTACTGTTGTTTTAAACATTTCGCTGTACTAAATAAGGCTGATTATAAAATAACAAATAAAAATAGGGTGTTACGAATGATTCATTAAGCCAGAAAACTATATTGCTGTACGTGCGCCGCACTTGTTTTAGCTAAAATTAACGAGGATCACAATTTAGATGGTATACTAAGCTGTAAGTTTTCCAGTAAAGCAGGAATTTTCGACATGTCAGACTTTAAGGAAAGTATAATTAAAGCGACTTTTAAGCTCCTATATATGTGCTCGTATAAGAGAAACCATGATATTATGACTCCTGATTAAAGAAAATTATAGTTTTAAATGAAGAATTTATATTATTATTAACTTTCTATGTAAACATGAAATTGAATTGTGTTATGACTTTTGATCTAAATAAATTGGGGTTGAAGTCTTGCGTGCCCACTGTATATGGTGTATACACTATATTATATACAAATAGTTCTGTTCGTACGAAAGTGACGCTTACAACCCGCTGTAAAACAGTGCAAGTGATCACAGTACTGGTGATACTTGTTGGCTATCTGTGCTCTGCGCCCAATATCTAATCGTCTGTTGTTGAGGATGGTTGTTTTACTCTGAAATGACAATGCAGTTTCTTTTTCTTTAGTTGTCTTTGTATTTTGTTTGCTTATACATATCTATGTAAAATACAAAAAATCACAGGAATTTTTTTAGGGAATTGCTCGCATTTGTCCTTTGTTTGCGGTGCAATACAGTTATGAGTTAACAAAGAGCGAGTATCATACCTTCTTACGGCAAATTCTTCTTTGTTGTCGTGGGATGTTGTTTGCTACACAAAATAACTTATCTTCGCTGTAACTTTGAGGAACAATTAACCCTTTACCAACAAAAGCGACTATTTGGATCCTGGAAGGAAACGGAGAGAAGTTCAACTGGATGGACGATAACATGACTCTAAACAGTTTCTGCAGTTTCAAATTATTTCTTTACAACGTTCTTCTGATTACAGGCCACTGTGACGTAAGCGGAAGCATGGCTGTATTGGGAATAGCGCCTATGCATATGTTTACTCATTTTTTCCGTCTGGGTGATGGTGCATGCTCTAAGGGGCCGTGTGTGTTCAGAAGGAACGCATTTGATTCCCGTGCGGGAAGATTAATTGGAAAATAATTTAGAAGTTTATTTTCTCGAAAAATAAATTTACGTTTTAATCAATAATTTAATTGTATTAAAATGCTGATATAATTCAGCAGCTGCAGAGAACTGTAGAGAAAGACCAAAAAATTATCTCTATGAAAATAAATGGCACGTGGGCACTTAATTATTAGAGTTGGCGATCAAGTTTGGGAGGTAGTTTGGTGCAATTTGGTTTCCGTTTGGTGGATATCTTATCGACTGTAGATAAGTTGCTAGAGTAAAGCTGAAGATTGCAGGTATTATGTAGTACCAGATTTCAAATTCTATTTGTCATAAGTTCGCCCTATATAAGGGCCAGTGCACTTCATATCAATGATTCAGACAGTACTGTTCTTAGGATATGCCGACTTTTTTTGTGATCTTGCAGGGTATATATACAATGATATGCAAGACACCGTGCTATCTGAAAGAAGCATTCATTGTGCAAGTCACGGTGGGATGCTATAAATAATAATTCAGTCATTGATGGTGAGTTGTCAGTACAAAGCCATACCTACATTGCAGATGTATTTACATTTAGACATTAATGAACAAGTTATTCCAGGGCAAGTCAAGCACAATAGCTGTCAGCGGTTTGCAGTGTCCATAAGAATTTCCAGGGCTCTGGAGATCAGATGACTGGCTTCCAGCAAGCTTCCAGTACTATCCAGCAGAATTTCTGTGCTCTGGTCACCAGTAATGACCAGGAAGTTTCTGGACCACCGTCCTGCATCGGTCAGAACTGGCCGGCCAGACTTAATACTCTCCGAGGGCTCAGTGTCAAGCAGCAGTCCAGCACATGGGCTTAATGTCATTCAAGTTGAGCAGTAATAAGCATGACTATCATGTTCCCTACATGGCCAGTATGTCTAACATGCAGCTAAAGGGAGCAGCGCGGCGGTGTCAAGAGGTCGTGTCCTGGCCCTGATAGAGTGATATCTTGAAAAGAGATGTTTGGACCGAGTGTGTCAGCTTTGTGGGGCCTTGTGGTGGTCCGGACATAGGGTTTTAGAGCTGACTGCTGATCTGTTCTGTGGATGGAATGGAGTTTGGGCCGAAGATGGGATTGACATCAAGATTGACGCGTGCACGTTGTTTAGCCCACTGATTGAACCGATGTGTGAAGAGATGTGCAGCATGACGCTTAGGTCTGCATAAGGTTTGATTTTGGACCAATAGAAAGTTCGGCTGATATTTGGACCACTGTTTGGAACGATGTTGCAGTCGATATTGCAACTGAAATTTATCCCGATGTTTGAACCAATGTGAAAACCAAACTTTATGCTCCGAAATGAGAATTAATGTCATTCTATTTTTGTGCCAGTATATTTACCGATACTTGAACTTGTTTAAACTATGTTTGGACTCTTGCTTGAACCAGTACTTAGATCGACCGATCCGTATCACTGTGTTTGGGTTGCTGTTGGGTCCACTGTTGGGACTGATGCTTGAACCTGGTTTCTCAGCTTGGTAGAGGATCGGTGTTACATCTAACGTTTCAGTGGCAGTTTATTAGTAGAATTTCTTGAATAAATATCCAATTTATCTCACAGTTGCTAATCCCAATTATAACTTCTATATGGGAATACAGCACTCTTCACAACGTATGCGCCAACGTACTAAGTACTAGCTTGACAAGCGACCCTCAGCTCTAACGTTCTTCAGTACTTCATTACAGTGTCTGTCTGGAGTAATAGTTTGGTGATGGTTGATTTGCTCTTGAGCTCAACTTTTCTAAACAGTGACTTGATCTGGCACATGCTACAAGGGGATCAAAGTCTGAAGAATTCCCTACAACAGTACTACCCGACCTTTTCGAAGTGATGACCATGTAATGCAATACACAATTATCAATTACCCCATCAAGCATATACCCGACAACATTCGATTTTTTTCAGTCACCTGATGAACAGCACAAGCTATATAATCCGCTACGAACATGTTGACTCTTCTTACGCAGAACATCTATTAATTACCCCAAAATTTGGGTCCATTACCCGAGTGAGGTAGCTTGTACCAGGGCTGAGAAACACTACCCTACAAGCTTATGCTACTTTGTGGTCAAATTGTGAAGAATTCCCTTGAGTATAGAAGTGACTGAGGCTAGTTCTCGCAACAATGTTAAGTCCTCTCTTCCTTACACGCAGCGCCTCAAAGCTGCGTTCAATATTTCTGTCTCCAGTTTTCTCTCCACATGTAGCACCTTAACAACACATGCATGCTCTTCCAGCCTCGCCCTTCTCGTTACAGCATTGATATTCAAATGCAGAGCAAATGCCACCGCCTTGCATCACATGTGAGTGGTCGACATGTGGATGTAGTGTAGTTCCGACCTTTGTTAGAATTATGGGTGCGATGGAGACGAGAGAATGCCTGCGCATCTGCTTCCGTTGTTTTTGCAGCATTTCCATTATTTAGCAAATTATTATGCGACTGTCCAGAAGGTTGTTAGAGCTTTCGACAGATGGCAGTAGCAAGAATGTCTATTGAGGGTCGGCGACAACAGCCGTCGTATACGTGCACGGTACACCAGAAATTGTCCAGTATTAATGATTATTATTATGTATGGTCGTTTCCTCGAACACTTTGCAAACTCTAAAAAAAAGTCTTGTTCTAAGAAGTGTACGTTTTATGCTCTCTAAGAAAACTGAACTGGTTTTATATAACGACCGAGTTGGGTGCGGCTATAATTTTTGGTCTTATGCCCAACTTAATTTAATGTGTATATATAATAAGTAGAAAGTGCTGAGAAGTCTCGAAAGCAAAACAATATATAAATATTTACATTTGAAGACCAAAAAATACCGACTTGGGCTGTTTATTTTCCTTCCCATGTCTTCCACACTTTGCCATTTCTTTCTCTTTGAGCCCCGAAAAGGTTCATAGCAGCTCTCATAAAGACTAATTCCTTTCAGTTGCTGGCCAACAGAGAGAATCTATTGAGCTCCAGGCTGCCCCCGCAACACTGAGTAGCTCTTCCACATCTAAAGAGCTGGAGCGAGACGTAATGAATTTAATAGACGAATCAATTGATTCACTCATTCCTCCCTGTATTCTAGTGGGAAGAGCAAGAGTTTCTTACTTGAGAGGTTTTAAAGTTGACTAGCTGCCAGTCGTCTCTTGCCTTAGTGAGGACTTTACTAAGCTCTCCCCATTTTGTTACCAGCGCCTTAATCAAGACAAGGAGATGATCTAAGAAACTGGGTCTCCTAGCAGCTCCATCTGTTTGGTATCTGAGGACCAGGACTAAAGTTCATCTCCCTCAGATTTTATGGATTTCTTGAGTTCCTCTATAGATGGTTCTTTCCTGATGGCTGCGGTACTGTCAGGAAGATTCTCCTCTCCTCAGGACAGCAAAAGTGTGCTGGGATTCGAGGGCAGAGACAAAAAGGCCCTCTCTGTCCTCATTCAGCTAGAAGGCCATACTTGCCGATATTTTCTGAAACAGGACCTGAAGGAGTTGTATGACATGTAGAGGTTGCCACCGTCACTTTCCTTCTTCGGATCCAGGTTGGGCAGAAAGATGCCCATGCAGGCAATGGATCCCCTGTAGCTTTTCCAGACAGCCTGCCAGAGGCTCCGGCACCAGGCAGTATTAAAAAAGGAACCGATAATTGAGAGACTATTTAATAATCTGAAGACAATGAATTATAACGAATGAGACCGAAGTGCTTTTCAGTTTCTACAAAATGTTTGGAATTCTTTCATGAGCCGAAGGGTAGTAACTAACATTATTTACTGTACTATTAAAAACTACCTAAGGATAAAATTAAATTGGCCGCACCTCCTACTAGGAAACCCACGTGCATTGGATCGTGCTGCGAACATAGGTCAACTGGCCCCCCGAGTAGTGTAGGGCTGCATTCAACCAAAAATCGCCAAACACTATGGCGCCATCGATGGAAGGATCTGATGCAACAACCCGAGCCCCCTACCATCCCCATTTCTGGGAAAGGTAAAAACCCCTACGGCAGTTAGCAGCTACCTAACACATGCTGAGTCAGCGCGTCAAGCGCAGCAAGAGCTCACTCGCCTGGGTGGGTATTCGAACCTGCAAAGTCCACAGTCACGAGTTCAGCACCGTAGGCTGCTGTTACCGCGAGCATGAAAGAGCAAAAAGTATTCTGATATCATGACGTAGGACTGAGCAGCACCGCCACTCCAGTGGCCACATGTCTCCAGTGTTACTGTTCATGGTATGTCATGCTATTATACAGACTTTAGCATGAAAAATATTTACCACAAACAGTAATCAATTCCCGCAAATAATTAATAACAGGGTTAAAGCCCCATTGCACTCAAATGATCTGGATTTTAATACAATAAAGGCTTAAAATATATTGAGTTTTATAAGCTCATCCTCGTGCACCTTGAAAGCACCCACCCAGCTAACCGACCGAAGTGACGATACTACAGGGGTGGGAGTGGGGGTGAGGGGGCTGTACAGGACCATGCCCTCTTCCCATAAAAAAAACTCCAGCAGTAGCATTTGACTCCGTTATCCTGCCCTAAAAAATCCTGAGACAATCGAGAGTCCTAGCTTGATAAAGCTTTCTTGCTGTCGTTTAAGAGTTGAGGTATAACGGATTGCAAATAATTTCATAGGCAAGAAAAAATAAGATGTAGTATTTACAAGCCTATTCCGGGGTTCCCTACCTGCCCACTGCAGAAATTTGAGGTTTACCCTCTCTCTCTCTTTTTCTCTCTCAAACACTCTGGGCTAGATCTGCCCTTAGTTCGACCACTAACCAGAAGACCACACATTTTTTTCCCTAGTAAACTGTACAGGCCGACCAAAGACTATCTACGCGTATAGGTCACACTGCGATACGCCGTACGTTTCCTGGTACTCAAGTATCGGAACGTATTGCTCTCCCGGTAATATGACCGTGGAATGATCATGACTTACGATTCGTTTATGAGATGTAACTCTCATGATAATGCACGAAATTCGTGAGGTTGGTTTCTCCTGAGGATAGTTTTGGGG
>LQNS02276498.1:2652748-2663246 GCA_001587735.2 Parhyale hawaiensis | reverse complement strand
ATATATATATATATATATATATATATATATATATATATATATATATATATATATATATATATATATATATATATATATATATATATATATTCATAAAGTACAGCAGGAAAAAGTTATCTCAAAATACCTCCAAAATATATATCGCCATTATTTCATTCTCTTGCAAAAGTTACGAAACACTCGCTAAATTTCGAAAGCTTCTGACAAAAGCGAGGAAGATATTTTATGCCTATGAATTATGTACATTAGTAGGCGGGCCAAGCATGACCTCGCTCTTACTTAGGCCATAAGCAATAAAGTTTTTGTTTGTTATGCAGTATAGGTAGCTTCTCTGCCGCCATATATGGTGGGTCTCTAATCTAGCTTAACGAGCCGTAATTCATGCAATTTTATGACCACTGTGTGCTGACAATACTTACGATCGGCGTACATGCTAGTGGCACCTTTCGTGTTCATTATCATCCATCATGTATAAATTGCATGTAGATAGTTGTTGTCTAATGAAATTCCGCTCCTCATGCACAAGCGGATAGCGCCGAAGGTTGCTAGGGTCATGACACGCTCTGGTTTTTATAATGTAAGGAACGAAGTTGATGAATCACCTCCACTTCTGTAAATTATATTCTTGTATGTCTTCCTTGTACCGTCACAACTGAAGAGGCAAAGTCTTTGCGGAGTATCAAAAACTAAACAAAAATAACGAATCAACTTCGCTTAAAGAAATTATATACTGTATATAGTCGTGTCTTCATTGCTCTTTTGTCATTGCAGGGAGCACAGTGTTTGATGACGAACAAAAACTATTTCAAGTTCGGGCTCATGACAACTGATTTCTGCAACAGCTGCGTGTCCTAGACATCGCTACAAGTACCTCCACAATGATTAGGGGAGCACTAAGTTACTTACATAAATTGCTGTATATCTGTTTGTCTAAGAGCATTTCTAAGCTATTTCCCTCACCATGTTACACTACGCATCATATTCTTCTCAGTACAGTTATGTACATGATATATCATGCATCGATTAAATTCCCCTTCTATTTTCATCGATGCAATATAAGATTTGTGGTTGCAGATATATATATATCCGCCAATATCCTCGATGCAGTCGCATGGATGCACGGATCAAGTTCCTATAGCTAGTTTGAAAGACTTGGTATTTCGTTTCCAAAGCAGATCAGCAGGTGCTGTTCGTTATGGTTATCAACACGCTGCAACACACACACAATCTTTTTAATGTATAAAAGTACAGAAAGCAAAAACAGGGTACGAGATCACAAAAACTTACGCGATCGCCGGAGCGCTAAGTACGGAGGCGCAAAAAGTGATGCAGAAGTAAACCACTTTAATACAGTGACAAGTACACGGTAAACCCTAACTTGCTGGCACGAGGAAGTTTAATCATTAGTTAGAAAAGGATTAGTTTTCAAAAAGGGTAATTGTCCGAAGAGAGATAACTGTCTGCACGGGCTAATTGCTACTCTGTACGTAACATACGTGTTTAGTGGTGTCACTGACAATGAATTTAGTGTTACTGTACCACTTCTTTTCTTGATGTTACTGTACCACTTCTTTCCTTAGTGTTACTGTACCACTTCTTTACTTAGTGATACATGACCACTTCTCACAGACAGTGATATTGTTGTTATGCTAACTCGATCTGGGTTTTCCATTCCATTTCAGTACACATTTTTTTATTCGAATATTATAATGACAAAATGGGTTCACTTACTTGCTGGTAATACTCATACAACGAGGATACTCTTCATGGAAATTTTTATAGAAGAGTGGCTAGAGCCCAGCATACAAATAAAAACTCTAAAGATTCAAATCACTATTTCGATTAAAATACGAGAGTACTGTCCTTTTATGACTCCTGGTGAATTTTTAAGGAATTCAGGTATTGCGCACAAACTTAATATTATATTCAACTAGAGCTGCACTCGGACAGCGCAAACCCCGCAAAAAAAAACGCAGTACTAAAAGAGAAACGGTAGAGAACCAGACAAATAGACATGTGGGCTGATAAATCATCACATGCACCAAAACTTAGTCATCTAGGTATTTCTCGTTACATTCTCAACAATTCCTATGAATTTTATAAAGAACTGTTCATTATCTTTACAGTTATGTTACTAACAGACTGATGGACAAATAAAAACACGAAATAATTAAATGAAACGCCCTTATTGTCGGTGCAACATCCAAGAACAGTATAGATAAGAGCAATGCATCATTTCTAGAAAAGGGTAAAGTGCTATACAGTATTTCCAATTTACAAAGATTCCTCTCTCGACCTTCAACACTCATAACGACGTCAATTCATCCCAATCTTGAAAATTTGCTCATATTAATATGCTTATCTCGCGACACGACTTGACAGCATTTTTTACAGCACGTACCGGCGAAAATTTGTTGACGGACGGAAGACTGATGGAAGCCGTCAAGCTTTCATGACTTCGTTTCGATAAGCACACGCCATGGTCATCAATACGGGGAAGCTTGGATCTTCCAGTCATTATATCAATATTTCCTCTGGAAAAATTGATGAAAACGTAAATACGGAGCTAATGAACCGTTGGTGAAAGGGGTCAACATTACTCGTTGGTTTCCAGTGAGATTTATTGTAGCGGAAACTCGGAATGAAATGGCTCGGTTTTTGAAAAAGTGGCGCAACTGCCCTGGTTCAAAGTATGAAGCTTTGTGGACGAGCCCTGCATGTCTTGGGGAAGACAATTGACCAATAGAAAAATTGTTTTTACTTTACACGCCATTTGGACGAATTGTTAGAGATGAGTTAAGCTTGTTGAAAATAATTATGTCTGTATAATGTTTTTCAGAAGAATCTGTTAGTGTTTCGTGAGAAATTGGGGTGATAGGGAAATATTAAGGTGCCTTTGAAAAATTTTCTTTTCACATGTCAATTTCGATAGGTAGTTGAAACAGAGCTAAGTTTGTATAAGATATGCAGGTCTGTATATTTTATTCAAATAAATCCCGTTCCCTTTCAGCGCGATGTTGGTGCAGATATTAATTGATTAAGATAGCTTTGCCAAATACTTTGCACTTGAGCACTTATACGTTTCTGCACTAGGAGTCTATTCTCTCAACACAAAGCTGGCCCAAAAATAAATAGTCAGAACTGAGCTGGTAGCTTTTGTCTAAAAAAAGTGTCTATCTTAGTGTTTTTTTTTTTTTGCATGAAATGCTTCTCTTCAATCAGATAATTAGTGCATACGTGAATCTAAGCTTGCATTCAGTTACCATTACATAATAATAGTCTTACAAGACTATAGACAGCAAGTATTTAATACCATACTATTTAAATATTAATAGCGATTACGAGTGTATTTTAGTCTACATTACCAGTAATTAAAAATAAAACATCACATAATTTCTACTAAGGCTGAATGCTGGAAAAAAATGGAAAATAGGTAAGAAACTTGTTACCAAATGTACAGCAAAAAAAAAAATAAATAAATAAATACACGATCCAGCACACAAATTTTCAACACCAGGTTAGACAGATGGCAGTAAAACAACGGTAAAGAGACAAGCAACACATTTCTTATGAAACCCCAAGCACTCTGAGACAGCATACCTTCGCCAAGGAAAGCAATGGTAACGAAAAATTAAATTTGTCCTGAAACCAGGATTTCCTTTATATCATTACCAAAATTTGATCATGTGCGCCTTTTAAAATTCCCAAGAATTCTGAAAATTTTATGAAGATCCGTGTGTCACGTTTTGAGTTATGTTCCGGCCGACATTGAAGTAAACGGAGACACAGTCAAGCAGACTGATATATTATAGCAAAAACTTGATCAATTGCTCTTTTCAACAATTCCTGCAAATTTCATGAAGATCCGTTCATAACTGGTTATGTTACCAATAAAAAAAAAAAACAGCCAGACAAATAAATGAACAAACGGTTGGACGTATCTTCAGAGAAAGTTAATCATTTGTTCCTCCTAGCATACGTACCATTCCCTTTATATTTCAAAAGATCCTTTCATAACTTTTTGTGTTATCTTGGTGAGACAGACAATTAACAGACAAAAAGACTTACTCTCCAACAAACACATAATCTCCTTGGCAGAGGTAACTGTCACGTAAAATTTCAGCCTTTCCAGGCTGGACAGGGGGCAGCAATACAATACCAAGTAGCTATGCGGCAAATCTTGATTAAAAGCCGAAAAACGTGTAATATATCAAGTTTTAGATGGACGGTAGCAGTCATAGAATACCAATAACAAAAACGTGAACTGACGACGCAAACCAAAGGAGTAAACTTTTAAAAAATGTTTGATTAGACACACGTTAAAAATCTATTCGAAATAGCCAACAGAAAAAAGTTTTTCTTAAGCAACACCAGACAGGATACTCTGAAACAAACTGGTGGCAAAGTGGGAAACTGAATCTCTTACATATTCAATGCCAGACAGAACACGCTGCAGCATCGTTATGAATGAAAGTAGAAGACAACAGAAAAATTCTGTTTAACAATGAAAGTGACAAATCTTGTACATTATCATCAGCAGACAGGACACGCCGCAGCAAAATGATATCCAATAGACAGGAAGCGCTATAGCCTGAGGACAAAAGGCCAGTTCTCTCGTTTTCTGTGCTGCCCGGACTATTGAAATCGAAAGTGTTCAACCGCGAGCTATCTTTATCTGACTTTCAGATTCTTTCAGCTTCCTTGGGCGTACACGGGGCCAATTCCATCAAATTGTAATTTTGTGCAATTAAGGTAGTGTTTTTATACAATGTACGGCGTACGCAAGAGTCCTTCATTGCTATCTTTGCAATGCTAACTATATGCTGGAATTTGAACTGCAGCTAATTCTATTTTTTTTCCTCTAACTGCGTCGAATATCTTTGTGAGAACATTTGGCAATCTGTTGCAACAGTGGATATTTGGCTCGATATTGATTGTACACCGTACATTTCCATTGCTACAGTTAGAAATAATATTTAGGCTTGGTTTTATACGGTGATAGTAGAATCCTCTATGGCTCTGAGCAGCTTCATGATTACATGCAGAAAATAAAAATATTAGAATTTCATGTTGATTTTATTTCAGGTTCTGATATTGCAGTGCTGACACTGATCATATGTAGCTACATTCAAATGATATTACGCACACGGACGCTGAAAGAGGGTTCACTAACACTAAACTTTGGCACTTCTAGGTGTACTAGTTTGATTTTTGCTTTGTTACCATGGACTGTGAAGCACTAACACTGAATTTAGACACACTTGCACTAGCACTAATTTTTGGCACATATTTGCTGGACTTAGTACTAGCACAGATGTAAGGCACAAGCACTAATTTTAAACACACTTGCACCGGACGTGGGGACACTAGAACTGATTTTAAGTACACTGATGCTAAACTTTGTAGCACTGACATTAATTTTAGGCACACTTGCACTGGACGCAAATGCAACGCCGCGAACTCGGTTGCTGTGAAATGAGAAATACTTTAATTATACTACCGCTATCCATTTATAAATTTCAGCGCTCATGGGACGTTTTTCTGAACAAAATATTATTTCGGGCGAGCGCAGATTTAATTTTTAATATATTATTCGACAGCAATGTTCTTTATTTGCAAGGCACGGGATTGTTGAAATATTTATATGACAATTGCACAAAACAAACTTCCACGAATGCAAAAGAAATTTTCGAATACAGTGCATATTTCCAACCAGCAAAAATATTTTTTTCATCACAGTGTTCACTGATATCTTATATTTTTATAGAACATTAAACTGTAAATTTTTTTTAATTAATGTTCACGGCGGCAGAGAACAAAATTGCTAATGCGAACCCCCTAAAAATCAATGTTCACATACCTATTTTTTTACAAAAATGTACCGTTTGCTGAAACTCAGATATTACATTTACTCAATTCAAAATAAGAGAAATGTGTTGGCAAGGCCAATATTCACACCTACTCTGAAGATAGAAATTATACCATAATGGCTGAGAAGTTCTCACTTGGAACTTGTAGCAATCACACATTAGAGTTACGTGTATAGTACAGAGAAACATCGATCACGAAAAAAATTTTTTTTCAATGTTGTCATCAGTAATGGTTGCTCAAGATCGAGGTGTAAATCAAAGTTTATGAAATTCTTTTTTTGCTATTATCGCAAGGTGTTAAAATAATAAATAAAAAATGCATTACAAACTGAAACTGATGTAAGTATGTAATTTTTTTGCTATGTTTTCATCAGCGTTGCATGATACACTCAAAAAATCTCTATATGACTAATTTTGAATTTACCATTAAAAATATAAATCCATCTGCAGTTTACTTATATTTACCTTTTCTAAAGTTAATTAAGCTTCATATTACAAAAATTTTTCTGTGTGTATGATCAGCAACAATACGTGACGAGGTATAAATTATCGGATTGTGAAATTTTTAGCAAAGGTTGGAGAATTTACTTCAATATGAAGGCCCTAAGTAATGGAAATATTATTCTATTTTTGCATGTCAATTATCTTGAGATGGCATTCAACCTAATAGCAAAATTATGATTGTTTCCAAGTAAGGAATACTTTCATATCTTGTTAGTAGAGATTCATTCATGCTTCCATTTTCCTCAGTTATGATCGAGATTCCATTTTTGTATGCTCGGGATCACCGTAATATTTTCAAGAGTTATTTCTTCTTGTACCTGTAGTATTTATTTTATTATATTTCTCAAAATCAGTTAATTATTTTTTTAACCAGTTTCCATAAATGAACCTCACTATACCGGAAAAAGTTAATATTTAAACCAATATATTTCAGCGGAAGTTTACTGTTATCACAATTTTAATCATTTAGACTTTTAAGCTTAATCGAGGCAGTTGCATTAATCTGTAATAATAAGATTATTAAAACTTGGGAAATTTCAGAAAGCATCGTCTGAATTATCACAAACTTGTTCAAGTAAAGTTAATTTGTTATTTATACCTCACCAATATTTCTCTTGCTATTGCAACGAAAACATTTGTTTCATTTCTAAATTTTCAGGAAATTCGATATAATAAGCAAGGCAAAGAATGCCCTTAAAGGGATTTTAGCTCAATATTTTCTATTCCGGTAGACGCCAAATTCATTGCTTTTAATTTTCAAATTTCAGAAAATCTATGCAGCAAAAAAGTCTTCACTATATAATTACACTGACTATAGTCTATTTTTCATACTTCGCTGTCTTTTCTATTACTACTGTCCTTAAGCTCCACGAATTTGAACAAGACTTACCTCGGAATAGAAGGGTTTCCCTCGGAAGGTGTCACAGGAGCGGCACTAGCGCACACCCTCTCACCACCACATGCTGTCACACACTAACTGACCTGACCTCAGCACGCGCTGGTCAACAGCACGTGTTACCCTCACTGCAGGTCACCACTATTGTCATCCAGCTCCGGTCGTTATGGCCGTTGCCTGGCCACCATTCCTGCGGTGGCACTGTAGTAATCATAGTTATGGTGTCAATGCAATGACCACTGGTGCGGTACTCCTGTTTTATGGTACCAACGCTATAATAAGTGGTATTAAAATACAAGCACTAAATACACATACGTACACGCACACACCTTATCCATAATTTCAACACTTTCATTGCTTCTGTCCATAAATATTCTCTGTAGTTTATCAGCCTCTAAATACATAAATGTAATGTACATTATGTGGCATAATAAACCATTTAAGACTTAATCCGTTACTCATCACTCGGTATATAGTTTAAAACTGAAGGAAAAAATATGAACGGTCACCCCGTCACTGTTCGCTGCCTGTCCGAAAAAAATATGTTTTCTGATTAGGAGACATTTTAATTGCACCTGCTTGGACTACACTAAACTGAGACTTTATTTCAGCCTTTCATATCCTTAAACTTGACGTTATCATTGGCTAAGCTTGACACCTCGCGTGTAACGTGACTATATGCAAAATGGAAAGAAACTCATGTATTTTATACAAGCTATTATTATTAAGACTGAAATTAAATTGAATGGCTAAAAAGCATGCTACGCTGTTCCGTTATCTCACAGTTGCATCCTAAACAGGAAACATTAAGTATTATCGGCCCGTAAAGACATTACACTAAAAAGTATTGGTCATCTTGGAGACAATGTACATGCTATTCAAAGCATTATAGTACCTACGAAAATCAGCACTGCTCGTTTTTCACATTATTCAAAGTCTAAAGAATATTATTAGGTGAGTAAAGTCCTTGTTTTCTTTACCTTTTCCCGTGGAACGCATTTCGCTCTACCTCTTCTGATCTTCTGCTCAATAAGTGTCGCATCATGAGCTGAAAGTAAATAAACATGTTCTGCGGGAAAAAAATGAACGTAAGTATCCATACTTCGCTAAGAGGTACACATCAGACGTCTAAGATAAATAGATTTCATATTTGGCAAAGAAATGGCCCCATTACCGTTGCATTTCTCCTGTGCCTAGAGCTGATACGGAGACCGAGGCATCAACCGACAAAAGAAGTATCCAAGCAACTAATCAACAAACAGTAAATGTACAGTGATGAAATTCTACCTGTAAGAATTTACCGCGAGGTACTGTATCAAGGTGGCAATGCTATAGATTGTTCTCTGGGTGGCATCGAAATCTCTTTTTGCTTGACGCCCTTGAGAAAGTTACTTTCTATACTCTTCCAAAATTGAGGCTGGGGTGGGGAGTTTCATCCGATCCAGATATTAAAAATAATGCATAGAACGCCAGTGTGTATTTGTAAGTTAAAAATACTAACAGATGGATGTGAAAACTTCACCAAACAGAAGTTTTTTCTTATACAATACTACCTAAGCTGTCAAAAATGACAGGCAAAAAATTTGTGATGACCTTCTTCGTTAAACATGAACATAACATATCAGTGCTCTCTTGTAATTCATCTGAGCAGCACGCTCCTTCCTTGCTTCTTTCCTTCCTTCTTTAAATAGAGCACTCTGAGAGTGCATACCTCCGCCAAGCAAAGCAGCGGTAACGAAAAATACAAGATTTTCTTAGTATCGACAACAAATTCTGAGCACTTGTTCCTTTTGATAATAGTAACAGTGTCCGTAATTTTCTTGGAGATCTGTTCATAACTTTCGAGTTATGCATTTTAACAACATTTTAACAAACATTAGTCAAACACACAAACGGACCAACCGATCATCACCAAAATTTGATCAATTATGTCTTCTAACATTGCTAACAATTCCTGAAAATTTCATAGAAATCCATCAATAATTTTTGAGTTATTGCGCTAACAAACATAAAATCACACTCAGCGACAAACAAACAGATCATCACCTAAATTTGATCGTTTACTCTCTGTAATAAACCCAAAAACTCATGTAAATTTCATGAAAATCTGTCCATATACTATTTAAGTTATGGTACTAACGAAACATAGGCACACAAACAAAAGGACGGACTGATCTTCACCAAAAGTTAATCATCTGTTTCTCCTCCCATACCTAACAGTCCTTTTAAATTTCATCAAAACCTGTCCATAACTTTTTGAGTTATCTTAATGATAGACAGATAATCCGGATGAAAACATAACCTATTTGGAGGAGGTAAAACAGTCGTTTCAGATTAGCAAGCAGTGGAGCATCACTGAATTTATTAAAATCTCCCGCTGCGTAGCTTGTATGGAAGGCGACACAAGTTCATTACATTAAAATTTTTGAGCTCAAGTAAAAACTACTTCGTCCAAGGAAGAAAGATCATTCGAAAATAATTGTTGCACTACTGCACAAAAAAAATCGTTTTTCCTGTGCTTCGTTGATCATCTACTCAATTTACGTTGTGAACTGAGAACTTTTTGTGTACAGGTTGGAAAGTCTACATCATCTACCAAATCTTTGATGAGAGGAGTCCCTCAGGGGAGCGTGTTGGGTCCAATTTTATTTGGTATCTACAAGATTGAACTATCGCATGTGCTGAGGCGACATGGAGTTGATTTTAAGTTTTTTGCGGATGACACTCAGTTTTATATATCCTTGTGTAACGTGGGAGATGCGGAGGATAAGTTAACTGAAATGATGGAAGATGTTAAAGGATGGATGGAAGCTAAGCAGTCAAAATTGAATGAAAATAAAACAGAATGTTTGTTTATTGGAACGAAAAATGATCTGAGAAGATTTGGATCTTCAACTGTGAGAGTGCGTGGCGCTGATGTGGAAGTGGCGACTGTTGTTAGAGATCTGGGCGTCTTCATTGACTGTCATCTCTCATTTCATGATCAAATCAATGCTGTTGTAAGGACTACTGGCTATCATTTGAGAAATATTGACTTCATCAAGAAATATTTGGATGAAAAAACTATAAAAATGCTTATCCATAGCTACGTTATCTCCAAATTAGATTATTGTAACTCGCTGTACTATGGACTACCTAACTATCTGCTGAGAAAACTACAGAATGTCATGAACAGAGCTGCCAGATTGGTCAGGGGTCTGCCTCGTCGAGAGAGAGTGACACCAGCATT
>LQNS02276498.1:2595071-2619677 GCA_001587735.2 Parhyale hawaiensis | reverse complement strand
ATTTTCCTCTATCTAATACCAATGAAAGCGTCCCTGTCGTACGAACTACCATGGTAACTAACTAACTAACGGAGTAACTAGCGGAATTATAGTACAGATACTGCATTAACTGGCTATGATATAGGTATGCGTCTGCATAAATGTTGTACTCCTGTAGTTTTAGATTAGATTAGATTAGTAGACGAACCAATAGGCCCATTTCCTAAGAGACACCGGAACTTACACCCCGGCCCTCTGTGAGCTACTGCCATTATGTTAGTAGGTAATAGTTCATAGAGGGCAGGGGCGTAAGTTCCGGTGCCTCTCAATTTGAAACAAATCTTATAATTATGCGAAGAGAGTGAAGTCAGGCAATTAAAGGTAAAGTCAATTTAAGATCTGCAGGTATCGGTCATCTGGCCCGCAAGAAATGTTCTTTTGCAGTCGATAACAGATCGTCAAGAGCAATGCATGGTGCTAGCGACGAAAGGATCTCATGTCGACGCCCTGCCACCATCCCCTTTTCTAGTGAGAGTCAGTACCCCCGCAGTAGCATCCGCGTGCCTATGCTGCTGACTTAACGAGACAAGCGCAACAGCTTGCATGGGGGGTAAAATAGTCTCGATCCCGCCCTGTCTGCGGGTGAGAGCTAATAACTTGATTACCTTGATGATTCTTCGGATGAGGTCCAGGTGGCATTATGCGCCACCCATCTTGTGCAGTGGTGATGCTGCAGCAAGTCCGTGTCCAGCTGGATGGCTAACAGCGAGTTATCCCCACATTTCACGTAGCCATTATAGCTGGTTTATTTGGAGCTTTCAGTAAGTAGTATGCATCCAGTAAGTTTTTAAATTTTGCAGTCTCTGTACCGGTGAAATTTCGAATGTGGTCTTTTACTACCCAAGCGTCCTGAGCTTGCACCACACCAATTGTCTTACATACTGTCATCCTCTTGTCTGACAAGCAGGCGCCTCGGGCCTTCAGTGCTGCATTATTATGTAGCACTATAAATTAAAATCGAAAAATGCATACTCATTCGCAAATTTCTTAGAGCCACTGTAACTGATGGGCTCTGAAAAGTATAATGCAAGCACTTGTACATTCATCTGTAGTGACTTCCTGCCGTTATCTGTTTTTGTCAGATATATAAAACTGAGAAGACATAATATTACATGCACATGATACAAAAAGTTAAAAAAAAATATTACATAGAAACATAGAAATAAAGAGTAGTCAAATTATAGGTAAAGCAGGAAAAAAACTAGTGTGAAGCTGTATGAGGGACTGAGTCATCGACACATACACGCACGAGTACGTTAGGAGCAACAAAGATCATTTATTGGACAAAATATGAAAAAACTGTGAAGTCCCGGATGTTGCATCATCATACGATGACGGCCGCTGGTGGAGGTCCTCTGTACCGGTACTAGGTCCTTGATATGCTTTTTTTACTCTCTCTTGGTTTTTTGGCTTCTCCTGCCTTTATCTCTTCTTACATAGTGGTTTCTGGAGCAGTGTGACCTCGTAAAAAACTGAGTTTGAAAAAATTAGGAAAGTGAGACCAAAATATTATCATCAAAAATTTAGCAACTGCTTTTGACTCTCAGCGTTCACGATAGGTGTTTGGTAGCAAGTCAATAATTCATTTTTAGAGTACTTACAGTCACAAATTTTAAGTATAAATGCCTGAACAACGAACGTCTAATAGTATTAATGAATAAGTATACTGGAATTTCGATTATTCCAGTTTTTTAATATATATTTTTTTTTAATTCTTCTTTTTTTAGATCATTGACTAATTATGCGGCATAATATCTATGAAAATAAATGTTTCCCTTTGTTTAATGCGTTTCTTCACCCTGCATCAAAGGTTTTCACGTAAATTAGTCAAAGGTCCAAGAAGAACGCATTGCACTTTCAGTATGTCTAATAGTAATATATCTTGAATTGCATTTTCTCTTCGGCAGGCAATACGAAGTCGTAGAAGAGATTCTGACCGAAAAAAAGAGTGAAGACTTAAAAATAACGAAGCCCTAAGTTTTACATAATAGAGTGTATATATTTTTGGGAAAGTTTGTGCTCAAAGATCTTGCTAATTGGAACCTGCTCGATTGGCTTATTTCCCTCGAGATAATCTAAACTGTTTAGCAATAACTTATCTGGATCTCTAGCGCTCTAGATTTGAAATTTTGGGAGGAATTTCCGGCGTTATCCGTAAGCCGCACGTGCTTATGATAGCAGGTAATCCAGCTCTGCTCCAAGCAACATGAGTAATGACTGGGTTGGCACTAATCGACTGACGTCCCATCCATAGTTGCCAGAGCTTGGATTTGGTAGAATTTTTCTACCGCCGGTACTACCAAAATAACGAATTTCAATCGGTAGTCCCAGCTCTGAGACTGGGACTACCGAGTAGGTAGGACCGGCAGTAGAAAAACTCTACCAAATCCCAGCTCTGATAGTTGCAAATACAAATCTCAGTATTAAAGATCCAAATAAGGTAAAAATAAGCGGACTTGATTGCCTCAATTGCAGCGTGCTAATGAAAGACGCCTAAATTAAAAGTTCTCAGTGTGTATTAAACACATTGCTAACAGTATAGTACCTGCATATAGCATTATTAGTTGGCCTAAGTTTCTAAAGTTTGTACTGAAATCGATAGATTTGCTCTGCCTGGCAGGAATTCTATTTTGCCCGCCCTTCTGCGAACATTCGCCGCTCCTGCACATTGCTCACTACCAAACTTTTATTCCTTGACCAAAAAACATTATCTGACAAACATTTCAGTTTTCGGCTTTTAGGTCACTCAAATTCATGTAAAATATATACAGCACTTATGGTATTCCAAGATGTGCAGTTTTTATTCAGTGTGCAATCAAATTCAAACCAACACAAATAGTACTCTATTAGGAAAGGCTCAACCGGTACGTGCGAGAATTTCCTTCAAATATCTGTTATTGGCTCACATGACAGTATCCGAGATTACAGGAGAATTAATCTACTTGAGCTTTTGCACGCTGTAGGTCAGATTAATATCGTAGTTTTTGAGCCCATCACCCTCCCGCCAGTTTGTTTATTTCTCGTCAATAACAGAAAAGTACACGGCTTTTAGACTTCTAATTACTTCCAATTTAGAGAGATATTCAAAACTTTCCAAGATACGCTTAGCTCAAATCAGCTGATTTGACGGCTGATATTTTCGACAATCTCTTTAGTAGACGTACAGAAATTTATTAGGTTTTTTTCTGTAAGACGTCTTCTGGATTTTATAATTTTTTTGCCAAGCTTTCGACAATCTTTGCGAAAGCTTGGCCAAAAAAATTATAAAATCCAGAAGACGTCTTACTAAGAAAAAACTAATAAATCATGTAACCTGGATGTCCATTATTTTCATCAATAACGTACAGTAACGTTAACAAGGAAGAAAAAGCATTCCAGCACTTTCTTCTATCTACAGATAATAAGAGACTATAGTGTGAACATTCCCTTGGACAGGCTGTGTTCGCTCGTGTAATAAGGCCTTCACTAATTTTTCCATTAGTTGCACCGCCTGCAAAAGCGTTTTTATTCGGAATAACAAGGTACGGCTCTCTTTCCTCTCATACACCCATTGCTGTCTTTCGGCTTCTTTATCTTGAAAGCAAAGCTGATCGGGTCACGCTCCGCAAGTGCCAGCTCTATGTCACTTTCGCTGCGGTGCAAGTAATACGAACAAAGGAAGTAGAGCAAGCAAGCAACCCAGTGTCGCAGACTAACAAGCAGGTGAACTGATAGAGCTGCTCTTCGGGCGGAAGGTCAAGAAGGGAATACCGTTCGTCTTGAGTTAACCTCCCCATGGGTTACTCTCTCTCTCTCTTAACACTGGAACCGACTCTGTAAACAAGCGCATCCGGTACTCCAAGACCGCGACCCATCAACTCCCACCTCAGGGGAGTGGATGTGGTACCCAAAAGATGGCGCACAAAATTGGTAGAAACTCTGCCAATTATGTCAAGACCAATCCAATTATGTCAAGACAACACATGAAAGTGGTTCTGAACAGCAACAATACCGGAAAGGGGACCGTTTGCCTCGGACAGACGCTGCCTTGAACTAGGTCCTGGCAAACAAAAACACACACATGCTCACAAACATGGTGAAAACTATACATCCTCGCAGATACTCCCTCGGTCTGCAACTATGGGTCAAATATAATCTTATTATTTTACTAGTTGAAATGGTATTGCCTCATTGCCTCATTGACCTCATTGCCTCAACCGAAGATCATAATTATCAACACAAAATACAATATTTATCACCTGGGAAGAAGTGATAGAGGTGATAACGTTTTCGTTGAAGATTTAACTATATATGTCTGTCCACCCAAAAACAGGTAGAAGGAGTTGATCTATGTGCATAATTTTTTGCTGGGAGTCTGATAACTTGACCTGTATGTGATCCATGCCAAAATACTAGAATTAGCTGGCTTTCAAAAATGACGCCAATGAATTTTGTTTTTACTGTCCACGCAAAAAAAGAGGCAGAAGGAGTTGAGCCATAATAATATATATTTCTTTTCAGGCATTCAGGTGAGTTGCCTAAGATGTAAAAAATAGCAAAAATTTTGAGTTATACGGCCTTCAAGAATGACGTCATTGAATCTGTAACTCCACCCGAAAAGAGACGAAAGGAGATGAGCAAGGTTCATAATTATTTTTATTTAGTCAGATCTAAACAATGACAAAAAAAGCAGAAATAGCTGGCCGTCAAAAATGACGGCGTTGAATTTGCCCCTACAGCTGGTAATGGTCTTAGGCCACGAGGCAATCTAGTTTGTGGTACGTTAATGTTTCAATTAATGTGTAAATTTCTGCAATACCGTCTTTATTCTGGATCAGTGCTGTGTTCGACTTTCGTTGAGTAAGGTGTAAAAAAAAGAAACTCCTGATTGATGGGTTATTTCTAATATGGAATTAACTTTCCCAACTTCATTTCCTGATAGACTCTATTCGATCTCTTATTCGATTACATTTTGTTAAAAAAATAACAGGCACCTGTACTACGCAGTGGCCCATAATATAATACTTTTAGCTTGCATTTACGTTTCTGTAAACAAAGGAAATCTTTTATCCTTACTGTGAAGCAGGAACCAAATTATTTGTTAATTGTATACAATCCCTGCTAAGATATGCAACTAACAACGAATATTGCCATTTTTGCCGCATCCAAAACGTTATCAGAATTTCTCACTTGTTATTATCACAGAAACAACAGGTCAGAAACTCTCAGTAGAGTTTTCACAGTTTTCACAGTTTTCAACGGCTTGAATATCTATATATTAAGGTAGGTAGTATCATATCCTTTATATATAAACTATATTTCGAGTTTAGCCAATGCACACAAGACTACACCTACCTAATTTGCCAGATTCCCTTGTTTCACCCACTGAACGCACACTGTCCCAAATTTTGCTCACAATCAAGAGTGATATTCCTACAAGAAATAATGATTTCTTTGGGCGCTTTGGGTTAAGATAAATTTACAAGTTCGAAGCGATATATTACTAAAATAATAACCCAAATCTTAACCCAGAGTGATACTAATTGCATGGTCGTGGAGAAATTTATTTTTTATGCTAATGTTGTCTTGATTCTACAAAAACTGCCTATAAATATTTAAGACGTTTCCATGGCTTAATAACCAGCAATTATTATCTTCTGCAGCCTCAAGAATTGTATGACATTAAATCACAAAGTCGAAACAATTCAAGGTATTCAAAATGAAGTTTCTCCGATCGGATACTAAAGATGACACACTTCAGAAACTGTGATGGCGTGTAAATAATTTTCAGGCATAAGAAACTCTGTGTTATATACAGTTTAATGAAACATTGATTGTTGCCTATGCATACCGCATATACAAATACAATGACATATATTAGAGTTAATTGTAATGATGCATATCCATGACCATGTGTTGTACACTAGTGATTTAACGATTTTCTTTTGTGGTAAAAAATCCTTTGCTTGTACAGTCTTTATTGGTGTTTTATGTGAAACAGAGGGGTCTAACAGCTTCTCAACGCTTTATGTTCAACTTCAACCTAAAGCGACAACGATGGCATTATTTGCAACATTAAGAATAGTTGACATATGGAGTTAATTTTTAAACTATCGTATCGACTTATTTAACACACAATCACGCAAATGTAGTTGGCTGGTGTTAGTTCATTTCTATTATAGATATAGAACAGTACTAAATCAGTTTGCTTTTCAAGGCTTTACTTGGAAGGTTTTTCATTCTAATAAACATTAGCCTACACACATGCATTTCATCGGTTTTCTCATCGCCGCAATACGAGTACATATGCGACTGCGCGAAGTCTATCGCAGTTACGATGCCTCGGCCCCCGCCCTCGTTTTATAGGTTCATGCGCACGCAATACGGACGAATTTCCTAACATTTGCCCTTCAAACCTAGAAGACCACCCAACAGACTCGGGATGCTTGCATTGCGCCATCGTCCATAGTCCTCGCCGTGCAAACATTGCTGAGCATCTTTTCGGTGTGACACGGACAACCTCCAATGCTACTCCTACCGATACTTGAGCTCCAAATCCCTTAAATACCTAAACCTTCTTCAACAACATGCATTCAGTTTGCACATTTTAACTACTTGCATTAATTACTTGAGAGTTATTCCCATTAAATGGGTGAAAAGGTAAAGTAACATCCCAGGTAGGGGAGTAAAATCGTAACTTCTTGACTCTAGAGTTTGTCCAGAACATGAGGGTCACCAGACATGTTTTGTATCAGTTCGAGAGACGGGTCATAAAGACCGGCAGATGCTCGTAAAATTAGGCAAGGTTTCGTTCTGTGAGTTATTGAATAACTGTGTTAGGTGCAACGGGACTTGTTTGCGCAGCGCAGTTTGCTGGTTTGGGAGGCGGAGTAATACGAGATTATCGGTTACTCCTTTGAAATGAGGTGAAATACTTCCATACTGACAGAAATACGGGGCACGGAGGCTTGTCCTCTTTGCCCTTAGCTGTGAAATGGGGTGAAACACTTCTACTCCGATGTATTGGCAAAATACGGAGATTGGTCGTTTTTGCCTGTAAACATAAAAAGGTGGTGAAACACCTCCGAAGTGATATACCTATAGCCAGAATACGGAGGTTAGCCTTCTTTGCATACCCAACGTACAATGAAGGTGAAATCCTCTCATACTGATGTATGACCAGGATACGGATGTTTGTCCTTTTTGTCTCTAACTTCAAAATGTAGGCGAAATACAGGCTGATATCTGCAAAGCGCACGGTCAGTCTTCATGCTTAGCTCATAAAATTAAGTGAATTACTCAAGCTCGCAAAACAACGGGTTTGTAAATTTAGCATTATTTATACGACTAGCTTAAATGCACATTGCTATGCACACAGGAGACAGTTGCTCGTTTTGTTTGCCAGCTGAAGAAATCAACTGAAACACTTTCCTTCTGACAGATATACGTGAGACTAAGGATTGCTTTCACGAACATCAGCTCATAAAATCTTAGTGAAATATTTCTTACCGACAGAACTACGGATACTCAAACTCAACTTATTAGTTAAATACTTAAAAACTAATACCTACACATACACGGGCAATAGTCTTCGCTGCATAAAGTGGCAAACTTGGGTGAATAATCCGCTGCTGATTAAAATAAAGGTGATAGAGGCTTACATTTTTTATCCCTAGTTGACAAAACCACGTGACATATTCCCATAGTGACATAAACAGGGAAGCCGAGGCTAGTGTTCTGAACCTCTTGCTGATGAAATTGTGTAAAATACTTCACAGGCTTGGACTCTCGACTCTTTATTACCCTCTTTATTATATATTGTCGTAGTAATTTGTTTTTCTTTTTGTTATTCTGTTTTTTTTTATGGATAAGATAACTGGAAATGTATGGACGGATCTTGATGAAATTTACAAGGAATGTTAGGTATGTTAGGAGAAACAGATGATTAACTTTTGTGGAGCTAGATTCGTTCAACCGTTTGTATGTTCACGTATATTTTCCTTGCAACATAACTCGAAAAATTATGAACGGATTTTCATGAAATTCGCAGAAATTGCTGGAAACCTTACGAAAAGCAACTGGCAAAATTTTTTTTCGTGATGATCTGTCAGTCTGTTCGTCTATTTGTCTCTTTGTTTGTGTCAATACTTGTCAGAACACAACCGAAAAAGTTATGGATAGACCGTCATGAAATTTATAGGAATTGTTTGTAGTGCTGAAAGGCACACATGACAAAATGTTAGTGATGATCAGTTCGTTCGTGTATGAGTTTGACTATATGCTTGTCTCAGAGTTGACCAGAATAAATTGAAAAAGTTGCGAATAGTAAGTACAGCAGCTGTTATTTTAATGGCAACAGGTACAAATGATCAAATTTTGGTGATGAATAAAAAAACTCTTGGCTTAAGTATCAATTTAAATTTTCGTTAAGTTACCTTGCTAGGAGAAGGTGCGTGCTCTCAGAGTGCTCTAGTGCATGATGTGTTCTTACATCCTGTAGCTCTTACAGCTTACAAGCCACTGGACGTTAGGTAAAACCATCAAATCATCGCAGGAATCCTTAATTGGATAAACACTTTTCTTCGGATGCTTGCCTTACTGTTCTGTAACGAGAATTTTAACAATGCGCTTGTATTGAGCTTCCAGATAAATTTATTACTTGAAAATAACAGCTTCTAAAACCGTTTTCACGATGATTAATTAGGAACAGTATCTAACACAATAAACATATGTAATACAATCAGAGCTGGGCATAGATACTCAAAAATGTATCTAGATACTAGATACACCCTTAAAATGTATCTAGATACAGATACTACATACTTAAAAGTATGTATAGAAACAATTCTAGATACTTTTATTCCTACAACTGAATTTAATAGTTTTATTAGTTCAAGTAGTTAAAAATCATGTAATTCAGGTGGATACAATTCTGTTCCTTTATAATACTGTTGTATAGTAGATTAGTAATTACAATAATAATGATTGTTGCACATTTACTTCCGGCAAAGAGGCTAAATAGTTGATCACATTTGTTTGTGATAAAATATCCTGTCTCTAAAAGAAATGGGCAATGTCATTGAAGTCTCGTAGTCAATATTGACTTTTTTGCAATAACATTCAAATGCAAAGTATAACTTAGGCCGTATATTTTGGTGGATATTACCCCAATTCCAAGCAAATCTTTAATAAACAAAATAAAAAGAAGGCTTCTAAAAAATTAATTGAATGGTGAGCCAACGTGACAGAATATGTTCAGGGTTGCCATCTCTTGTTCGCTTAGTTATCGGCTTTATCATTATTTTATGATCCTGAATATTATTGTATTTACAATATTTCATATATAATAATAGGTATAATTTAATATTATCTAATAGGTATCGACAAAAGTATCTAGATACAGGCAAAAAGTATCTAGATGCTACATTTAGATACAACATTGGAAAAGTATCTAGATACAGCATTTAGATACAAAAAAGTATCTAGATACTGCCCAGCTCTGAATACAATAACAATAAAATGACAGCCTTCTCCAGCTGCATTCAACTTAGGGTGGATACAGTCAGTGAATATATTGAACACAACGTAGATATTCAATACAAAGAGTATTGAAAGAGTCAGGGACTCTAGCTAGCTAGGCACCCACAGATCATCACACCGCCACTCTACCACTAAGCCCCTACAGCATAAAAACAATGCAAGCACACACAGTACTGTACTTGTGCTGCCCGTTGCTTCATGACAGAGTTGACAGAGGCGATCATGTATAGAAGGAAGCTCATTTGGTTGCTTTCAATAGTTCATTTCCTGAAAAAATACAAAGGTCTTTGTCTTGTGAATACTTAATGCTGTCCAGACGGTAAATTTTTACTTTCCCTTACACACGATTTTCATGATTTTTATTGCGTTCAGCATCTAAATTGGGTTAATTTAAGACAATTTACTTGAATAACGTTTTCGTCGCAAATCAGTAGTTTTCGAGATATTTGACTTTGAAGTTCCCATTGTTTTCCTATAGAAGAAAATAGCCGGTGTCATTACAGGCTTGGTAACGATCCAGTAGAAACATAACAGAACCTAACCTAACCGAAAGTAAACTTTAAAATATTACCTCCGTCGCAAAAGCGCACTTACCTAGCTATAACGCAACTCCCGGAACACGTATCATGCACTGCCGGAACACGTAATATCCCGATCGATGCCACACACTAATAGAAGAAGAAGAGCGTTGTTTCCAATTATATGAAATGACACATGCTCGTAAAGAATTTCCAGTTATAAATCGGGCCAATATAATAATACGTGCGCAAGTTAAGTAACGGCATATGCGGAGTGAACTGTCTGACGGTAAACATTTTCACACCGTTTCTTGGCAACCTCAGAGCCGTGTTTACACGAGTTCAAAACACCGTGTTTTCGGAAAAATGCAATTGATTTATTATTTACACAGTGAAATTCTTTAATTAGAAGAAAATAATCGAGTGCGCACGAATCCATGTTTGAAAACTGAAGTTTGGGCGGGAACCGCAAATGGGTTTGTTTACATCCAAGCAGCTGATCGCATCATTAGCGGGAGCCGCGTGTAGATTGTCATGAACTAAAATCATATCTACTATAATAAGTGTTACAGAGAGTGCGCTATAGCTCGATAAATAGGAATTTGCGACAAAAAGTATATTCGATTGACTCGATTAATTTACTGAAGACAACCTAGCATGTTATTTTCAGTATGTTATTTTCAGTGATGTTATTTTCATGTCATTTTCAGTGTGTAATTTTTTCTTCCATAGGAAAACAATGGGAACTTCAAAGTCAAATATCTTAAAACTTTGGACTTACGACGAAAACGTTATTCGTGTAAATTGTCTTAAATTGACCCAATTTATATAGTAAACACAATAAAAATCATGAAAATCGTGTGTAAGTGAAAGTAAAATAATATCGACCAGACAGGGGAATTATCAGTCTCCCGTGTGTTTTTATGATATATTTATATTTAAATATAATTTTTATGCCAATATACCGTAGAGCATGCGCCTACAATAACGCAGAACATTTAATAAGTGTATCTGCATTCTGCGTTATAAATATACATATAACACAACATATACAATAACCTATACATTAAGCGTATAGAAAAACAACACATGTAGTAAAGTATGCAGTCCATTTGAAATTTTCACGATAACAAAATAAATAGTAGATCTTTTCTTACTTTCACCTACGGAAAACAACTGTTTGCCTAAAATATTACGATTGGAACTACATTGCAGCAAGTGTGCGTATGCTGTATTTAATGTTATATCGCATGCGTTACTGTACTCAACTGCGAAACAAGCTTCTGTTTTTTCTCTCATTCTCTTGCGAAACGCTAAACACATCATTGCCACATCGGCCAGGTCACGTGGAAATGCAAACGTGTTAACAGGCACCACTAACAATTATAGAAACCAATAAACACGCTCGATGTAATTGCAACACGGGCAAAAACTATATAGAAAAAATTATGCTTGACCCCGCTTTGTCGCTGCGTGTTGATATTAAATATTGGTAATATATTTTTATGATTTCTGGCGTCGTGTAATACCTGTTTGGAAAAAAGGCAGGTAGCTATTTTGTGTCACGTCGAACCTTGGTGTGTGATCACGAGGGTGGCTGAAAAGTTCGAAGGCTGGAATTGACTTTCCTTAACGACACCCGTGACAGAGCCAGAAAACTGCATAAGCTGCTTGAGAATAGATAATGGTATAATGAACTTCTTTGAGTATTCTTGGAAAAATTACAAGACTGAAACGTTACATGGTACACAAGAGAATGTACCTTGTTTCTAAGTTAGAAAGAAACAAATGATATGTCCAAATGTTTTGACATTCTGGACATCATTACGCCCCGTAGCTTGGCCTCCGTCAGGCAACAGCAGACGCTGTATCGTAGATACATATTAGATCGTCTGTAGCCAGGGCTATTACGGATGACTTTTATTAATGAGTTGCTAGAGTTTTCAATCTTGTTTTTAGACTCAAGGCGCATTTCCTGGTCTTGACTTTGAGACAGTCAGTGTACTTTTGAGCAACTATTACACGTGCAGTATTAAACTATGGCACATTCATTAATCTGCGGAATTTGTCGTTATATATGTTTCAAGACTCAATGGCGTAATAACAGTTAATTACCTCCGCCAAGGAAGTTACATTTTCATCGAGTTTGTCTGTGTGTCTAGCCGTTACCAAGATAGTTAAAAAATTTGTGGACGGATCTTTACAAAATTTACAAGGATTGTTAGGTATGCTATAGGAGGAGCAGATGATTAACTTTTGTTGAAGATCCGTCATCCATTTGTTTGTTTGCCTGCCTCATTTTTTCTTAATGCCATGACTCAAAAAGTTATTGACGGACTTTTGTGAAAGTTGCATGAGTTGTTAGGTACATCACGAAGAGTAAATGATGACATTTTTGTGACAATCTGTTAATTATCACCCACAAGAAAAGTGAAGTGCGGTGATGATGTTTCCGTTGAAGATTTAAGTATATTTGTGTATATCTATTTATCTGTCTGTCCACCCCAAAAGTAGTCGAAGGAGTTGAGCAATGTTCATAATTTTTTGTAGGGAGTCTGGTGCATGGGTTTCCCTCGATGTGACCCATGCCAAAAAACTATAGGATTAGCTGACCATAAAAAGTGACGGCGATGAAATTTGCTGTCTACCCAAAAACATGTAGAAGAAGTTGAGCTATGTTCATGATGTTTGGAAGGAGTCTGGCGGGCTGTCCTCAATGCGATCCATGCCAAGAAACTAGGATTAGATGGCCATCAGTAATGACGGCGATGAAATTTACTCCCACCGCAGGTGATAGTCTTACGCCACGAGGCGTTCTAGTTCGTTTGTTTGGCTTTGTGTTCAATTTTGTGCATGTTAGCAAAATAACTCAAAAAGTTATGAACGGGTCGTTATGAAATTTACAGGAATTGTTAGTAAGGGAAAAACACATGAATACTAAGTTGTGCTGATGATCGGTTGGTCTCTTCGTGTGTTTGCTAAATGTTTGTTGGCATCATAACTCGAAAAAGTACAAACGGATCTTCAAGAAATTTGCAGAAGCTTTAATTATTGCCAAAAGGCACGAATGATTAGATTTTCGTGGTGTTACAAAGAAAATCGTAATTTCAGAACCAATTTAAATTTTTCATTACCATTACCTCGCTTGGCGGAGGTATCCGCTCTCAAAGTGCTCTAGTTACTATTTTAGGGGAGTGAAGTTGGCTCATGAGTCATTTCCCTTACAAAATTCAACAAATAATCGTCAATAGTTGTTTCGATCTTAGGCAATAAGCGATTGTATTCCAAGGCTCTGAGTATTTTTCTTCTGTTTTGCAGGAAATTTAGCGCCATTGCTTGCGTTGCGAATAGACAGCTGGATGGATATGACGATTTTGCTGTATTATGCATGAGTTATATTCGGGGGTAATTTTTCATTAAGCTCTTCCTCAATGCTGGTGCAAATAATGTCAGGGGCACGAGCCTAGTGCCTGTTTTGGGGTAGTTCAGATCATTGTTTGCTTTTAATGTGGCTGCTATAAATCTTGAGTATTGTTTTGAATGCTCTGAAGATTTCACACTTAATATTTTACTACAGCTGCGAAAGCAAGAAAAAGCCTTCGTTAAATTCTTCGGGGAAAATGATGGCAGAAGAAATGTAAGAAAAAGTCCCGTGCAATGCACAAGTATTCCATGTTTGTTTGTCTATCTGTCTCTTTGTTTGTCTGTCTGTCACCAAGATAGCTCAAAAAGTTATGAACCGATTTGGACGAAATTTACAGGGATTGTTAGGTACCATATTTTAGGAGGAACAGATGATTAACTTTTGGTGAAGATATGTCCATCCGTTTATTTGTTTGCTTGTTTGACTGCCTCATTTTTGTCAATGCCAGAACTCAAAAAGTTTTGGATGGAATTTCATGAAATTAACATGAGTTATTAGGTATATAACAAAGAGTAGAAGACCAAACTTTGGTTATGATCAGTTTGTTCGTGCGTTCGTTTGTCACTGTTTTTAATTTTAAGCTTGTTAGCACAATAACTCAAAAAATAATGAATGGATCTTTATGAAATTTATAGGAGTTATTAGTAATGTTAAATGCATAAATGATTAAGTTTTGGTGCAGATCGGTTCGTTCGTTTGTATGTTTGACTCATGTTTGTCTTAACGTTTCTTAGCAGTATAACTCAAAAAGTTATCAACAGATCTTGAAGAAAATTTCACAAGCTCTTAATACTATTAAAAGGGAAAAATGATTAGATGTTTGAGTTTATACAAAGAAAATTATGGTTTCGGGGCCAATTTAAATTTGCTGCTATCGTTGCCGCGCTTGGCGGAGGTAGGCGCTCTCAGAGTGCTCTAGTTTATGAATTCCTTTCATGAGACATGCTCTACCGATGAATTCTATCTCTACGCTAGAGCTCTACAAAATAAATGAAGAACCGCTTGTATTAAATGCGAGGCGTAGGGTACAGCTTCTCTTGAGCATTACAGAGTGGGAGTCACAAACATCCCTAGCAATTTCTCTCAAAGCGAATTACTGAACCAGTCAATATTGCTAAGCTTCGCTAAATATGATAGCTAGTCTGTTGCATTCTTCAGGTCATGACAAATGATGATACCAATGAAATATTGGCCTCAGTTCCTTGGATAATATCAATTTATATGGTTACTCACCCTCTCATTCAAACATGAACCAAGAGCTAACAATCTTTTTTCCCAAATCCAAACGCATTGCAAATATGTTCACCACACCGACGGTAAGCTTACGAAAAAATTGAAATTTGCCATCTTCGACTGAGTTTGGTGTCAGGCGCATTCTGCCACGCTTAAATGACCGCATTTGTAATTTACCTATTTTCGTAATTCAAGCTTAGTCTAATTAAGTTGCTAGGGCCAAAGCGTGGAGAACATTATCACTTTTGGGTAAGGCAAAACACTTGAATGATTTCAAAACTCCCTAAACCTCAATTATTTTTTCAACGTCTGGGAACTATTCGACTTCCTTTTGTGTACTTTGCTTTCGGAGAATTCCAGTTTGCGTAATTATTTCTTGTAAACTGAATCATTGTAGTTTTATCACTGTTTAATTGTTCTTTTTATCTAGTTATTTTCTGGGTCAATGTTACCATATTTTAAAGTGTCTTTTACTGTATATGATGACACCCTAATTAATTAGGTACCTTAATTATTTCAATGACGATGATTACATATTAGCATAAGTAGTACATTCCGAGTGATGGTGTTGAGTGTGCAAGAGGCTGGTACAGAAAGCGAACCAGTTACACAATAAGTAACAAATTGTCTTGTTAAATTTAACACAGCGATATGCGAGCGCAGTCACAGCGCGTCTACACTTAATTAAGCGAACACCTCAAATTTACAACACTAATGTGTTCTCATTTGAGTACCGTGGAGCATCACCAGGGGGCGCTTCCCCACCCGCTGCGACCATGTGCAAGTCACTCTACTGCTGAAGTCCGTTGCTGAGTCCGTTAACTGCTTCAGTATAAGGCCCGAGTTATCTAGCGATCCATCATCTGTAATTTTGGCTCGAACGTAACAATTATAATTAACTTGTTCAGTTGGATTAGATGTTTCATATTTTATGAGTTTGAGTGAAAATTTTGTCAATCAACTGAAGCGAAAAATTTTGGTGACCCTTATAACGGATCGCCCTAACGTCCCTGATTAATATACAGTATGCTAGCATTTTCAAACATTTGCCTTCCTTTGCATTGATCGTCTGCTTATACCTTTCGGAAGACTTCTAACATACCCATGAGAAATTGCACCAACTGAGACCGGATCGATCCAGGAACCTCCCGGATTTATTCTGATATTTTCATGACAATTTGCATTCCCTGGTATCGCAGGCATGAGCTTCCCGCGTCAGATTTGATACACTGAATGCCTAGAGTCAGTGAATAAATTTAGCATTTCTCGCGTATTCGGACCTTAACAACAAACTAAGCCTTAACCTCCTCGGTTTGACTGACACCCGCGGTCACGGCCAAGACCAAGAATTGAACTCCAAATGAGATCTCAGATCTTCGATGATGAATAATGAGCAAGGTCTTCTTTATAGAGACCGTTAAGGTCCTATTTTGAATGGCGCCGTTAGACCCACTGGCTCAAAGACCGTTGTTTTCTTTTGTACCCCCGAAGTGGCAACAGTTGAAAAAGCGAGTGCATTGTTATCAGGAGGTCAGAGCTTTTGATCAATGGAGCTTTTCGAATGCGCTGGCAGTGCAAAATTGAGCCAAAAAACGTTCCCCTAAAGCTTGACATTGAGCTCAATTTAAAAAAAAACTACCGAATAATTTCTCTTCGCGAAAAGACAGTTCGTGATGATAGGCACCTCGCTATGTGCAGACCACTACTATCTCTTTGCTATTTCGAAGAACTTCATTAACTGTTTTGACCAAGCAATCAGCAGAGTACTTTTTTATTTTTCTTTCAATGCCAGTACTCAGGAATTTTTTTAATTTTTTGTTTTTTTTCATTTACACCATTTTAACTTTAATTGAGTTTCTATTTGGCTATGAATGTGAAGTTACAGCCTGTAGCATAAACTAGCACTACATGCAGTGTATTCAACACAATTCTGGCAAGTAACTGAATATTATATATGAAGATCCGAAAATTAGTGCTTCGAAAATGCTTTTCATGCAGGAAGGTCCCAGTGCCAACGTATATTTAGTTACAAACACGGAGCACATTGCCAGCATGAAATGAGTGAAATGGAGCGACAGCTTCATATTTATGCTCAAAACAGTATATATAACACGTAATTGACATGGAATTTCTAACGATTCAACTAATAAAAATTCAATCAAAGATGCAGTAAAAGTGGTGGAAAAACAAACTATACCGAATGTGACAGCTATACGGCCCCTTAAAATGCCTGGAAGCTGCTTGGAAACACAGTTCTGAAATAGTTTCAAACAATCACTTTTATTTAAATTTTAAGATAAACTTTTTATACTTTGAAAAAAACAAAAAGACTTTTCAACCACGTCGGAAGGTTGCCGGCCATATGACTGATCCTTACACAGTCGCCCTGACAACGTCAACTATCCATAACCGTCAAAGGAGCTGGAGGGTCTTAGGATAGATAAAATCGTGTATCTTTTCTCTGATTGAAGGCTTTCAGTTCTTAACACCATTACGGTCGTGTCAGTCTCTTGCAAAACAACCTCACCGTGGACGCACAGAGCATGTTAACTTTCTGATGTTTTGTAAAGAAAAAATTGCAGCTATACAAAGCAAGGACCCGATGTGGTCAATAGGAAGGTGCGCAACAGATAGTGCTGCACCCACACATAACTGTGTCATGGCGAGGTATCACGCCACACCCAACACGGCAAATTTTCTATAACAGTTTCTACATTCAGTCTCCAGCATAATGCCCAGCATTACTGTGCAAAATAGTCTGTTGCTGAATGCTGATAGTACAGCACCCAAGCATTGCTATGTCACAACGCGATATCAATATCACATTCATCACTACAAATTTTGTACAACACATCCTATGCATGATTGCGTCCAATATTCAGCATAATCCCTTGCATTACTATACAAAGATCTCTGTATCACAAAGCAAAATACCATAACTTAAAGTGTTACAAGCGAGAACAAGGCAACGACAGGCGTGAGAAACCGTACGCCTGCCAATTTATTTCCTAACGGAGAGGGCGGACAAGGAAGAAACTCGTTGACTCGTTCCACCCTCCTGAACTGGTTCGAAAGATCACTTCCCGATACGAGCGCAACCCCAGTAACCTGCTTGATCTTATTGCAGAGTTATGGCAACATGCGCCGCTAGAGCGTATTCCCCTTTCTGAGTTAAGTATGCGCAGAGTGCGTCACTTTTAATGGTTCATTTAAAGGCTAAGGAAATGAAGTATAAAATTTGTAAAAATCTATTGTCATAATAAATAAAAGAGCCAAAGCGAATCTTAAAATCATATTTGAATAAAATGCATATAAATGAACGTTTCGGGCCTAAGTATTGGCCATCATCAGCACGAAAATCTGTAAGAATACACAAAGAATTAAATGAAAGGAGAATACACATATCGTCTGAAGTCTAAACAAAAACTGTTACAGCCGCTAAAAATCTCAATAAAAAAAATTCGAAAAGTACTGTGTGTATTCTTACAGATTTTCGTGCTGATGATGGGCAATACTTAGGCGCGAAACGTTCATTTATATGCATTTTATTCAAATGTGATTTAAGATTTGCTTTGGCTCTTTTATTTATTCTGAAACTGAGACTTGGACAATGTCAAAATCTATTGTCATATTTCTGCCTATATTAATATATATATATATATATATATTTCGAAACGAACTGTTGACTGACTACTAATATACATAGTCTGCTAATTAAGGCGACTATGATGTATATACAATAGATATATCTATATAAAATTCGCATCCGTCGTGACAAAGTACTCATTATCAAATCATTTGGCAATATATGAAATGAAACATTTTACATTTCCTGCGCAATAATTATTCTGCCCCTCATAACTATGTTGGAGTATTGATATTCATATTTTTTGCGCATTCTAACCGTCAGAAGTAGGTACGTTATACTGTGTACCTTGCCGTCAAAAGGGAAGGCAAAAAATGTATTCGCACCTCTTCACTCTTCATGCTTTTAGTCATGATACTATTTACTAGCGTGATTCCGAGCAGCCACTAGGGCTACAGTTGTTGATTGGTTGCTTGCGTGCTTGCTGTCTTGCTTGTTTGCTTGCTCCCTTGGCTCGTCTTTCTCTCCGCCGTGCTCTTGAGGAGTAGATAGGGGAAAACTTATCTCTTGAATAACAAAATGAGACACTATGAAATTTCAGTCCCAAACTACGATAGTAATTATAGTTCCCGTAACATAATGCTCTGAAATTGAAATACTGAATTGTCTGAAACCTACTCCGCTCTGAAAAGTAGCTCAGTACTAGTGGTGCTTAGATGAGTGCCGTAGCGGTACTTCGTCACCGGCCCGTGTCTTTTTCGTCACCTCACAGGGGGCGAACTGTTGCTCTCATCGCTCTTAGTAAAATTTATACCGTAGGTTAGATTAGTTTAGGCCAATAAACAGACTTAAGATATTTTTCCGAATTTGGCCGAAATTTAACTAGTCGATCCCCTTAAACGCATAAGTTTTTGGACCTTTACATAATGTGTATTAATGTATTTGTACACTGCGCTGCAGTGGGTATATGATAGTACTGTGGGTACTGGCACGCTGCGCAGTCTGCAAACTCAGCGCAAACTATGAGTACATTCTTTTTTGTTTTATGGCACTTGACATATGGTGCAGAGTGTACATTATACTGATGCGCAATGTGCACAATGGACATATGGTGCAGAGTGTACATTATGTTGATGCACAATTGACATATGGTGCAGAGTGTACACTACATTGATGCACAATTGACATATGGTGCAGAGTGTACATTATATTGATGCTCAATTGACAATTCACATGATTAGATATGCGACTAATATGGTAGATTTTTACGCAGGACGAATCATATGAACTCTAATAGCGTTTCTTAAATTTATTCAAGTTAATAAAAAACAAAACGAAAATTCTAAAACTGTCTTAGTATTTCTCATATGTTTGAATACAAATAAGCTCAGGTCTTAAACACGTTGACCGCAATTTGCACCATATAGGTATATGGGAATAACCCACTTGCCGAACTAACTCTATTTCCGAACATAGAGTTATGTTTGATGGGTAAAAATAATAATACCATCAAATAATAACTGTTTGTTCGTAAAAAGAGTTAGTTCGGCTATTGGGTAATTCCCTAGTACACGGCTCACAAAAGTAATTTTGATTATAAAATATATGTAATTTGACGTAGGCCTAGATATATGTCCGTCGAGACACCTAATGAAATACAGAGGAAGATGACGATAGTGGCATGTTTTAATGTCCTTACCTTCACTTTTGGAAGTTTAAGTAATAAATATTAAGTATGATATTGATGGTCCTAAACGACCATGATGAGCATACCAATGATTGGCCAGCACAGATTTCGAAATCGCAGTCAGCGTGTTAATGCATTAAGTCATAAACACAAATATTTCATAATGTTTCATCATAATCCCCTAATAGCCTCTTTAAAACTGAAGCAATTTACGGAACCAAAGATATAAACCACATGCCATACATACAACAATCGGAAATCAAACGCATGATATGTATTTTTAAAATTATGTTCAACATTCACACACACCGCATACAATAGGGTCTAAGTGAGTATGAAAGACATACAAAGCTGGTAAACACATACATTGCTTTTCAAATAATATGTATGCGTTGAAAAATGAAGTGCAATGTGTGTAGAGTTTGTCTTTGCGCCAGTTGAAACACATGTAAGAACTTGGCGAGAAATGGTTGGGGCTTCGATCTCTTTAAAAATGTGACAACACTTTGTCAAGAAAGTGTTATCACTTGCCTAAAAAGCTGCATCTGTTAAAAAGAGTAGAGTAATGCCCGCTGCAGACGACAGTCTTAGGCTATGTCCTGTTTTCACTGCACCGCGTTCGAATGCGTTGCTGTGTCTGTGTAAACAACGAGAAACGAGCACTGCTTTCTGAAACGACAGTCGCTAAAATCTAGAAAAGAGGCTTCAAAAGACCCAAGACACTGCACTAGTGACACTGACCAAGCCAGAGAATACGACGGAAAACATTTTATCGAAACTTTTGGTAGACACACAGCCGTGTTTGCAAGGACGGTACGAAGTCTTCGAACGCGGTGAAGTGAAAACACAGGACATAAGACTATCGTCTGCAGCGGGCCTTAAAGAGTCGGACGCTCAAAGAATGTCTTAAGGGCACGTATGATATACAACTGAGGGTACAATGCTTTTAGCCTGCTCAACGTCATTGGGCTACGTCCAACATTTTTAACACGATTCAAAATCACAAAGGCAAAGCTTGAGTCTGAAATTTCAGTTGAATTTCCAAGCCCAATTGCACATACAGTGAGCTACCTTAAGTGTCTTTAAAGTGCCCTTAACTGTTGAAATGTTTTGAGTATTCTGCTAAAGTTTCGGTTGAAGCCAGCTGGGAACAAGATATGAGTGATATCGGCCACGGAAGGAACAAATGACCCGAGACCCCCCACCCCCCTCATCTCTGAGGAAGGCAGTTCCGCCACAGCGCTGTGCATGCACACACAACTGCCGAGTCAGCACACCAAGATCTGCAAAGAGCTCGAGTGTCTGGCGGAGTATCGAACCAGCGAGCGATACAAGGTGTTAGAACTGAGAACGGAAGCAAGCAGCTACCATCTTGTTCATGCAGGTCTTGTACCTGTTCTTCAAAATACATATATGCTCTAGGTAACTAAGAAAGTTCTTGACGCTTTCATAGTAAAGTGTTTAATTGAAACATGCAGGAACTTTCTTGGCCGCCAAATAATTCTATTTTAAATTCAAGTCGCTTGCCAAAAAAGCTGCATAAGTCAAAAAGTGAAGAGTGGTTTTCTATTATAAGTTTGGAACAGAATACGAATCGTGCATGTAGAACTTTTTTATTTAATAATTATATTATGTGAGGTTGCGACTCTTCGGAGGGTCTGTACCAAGTCCATTGCGAGAAAATTCTTGAGGTTTAATTAGAAAAATGTCTATTTGAAAAATGCATGAGTTTTCTTGGTTATCTAATGGCGGGTGCACACTAACGCAAAGGCTGCCCGGTCACTTAACGTATCACTGTGGCGGCGGATAAGTTACACGGCGTTTAAATGTTACGTTAAATCTGTTAATCATTGCATCTTTGAACTAATTCAGAAGTACCGTACCGGGTGTACGTAGCTTGTCCCGAACCACTTGTCAAAACCTATAAAGTGGAAGAAAATAACGACTTATATTTACGAGTAGGTAAGATATTTTTTTTAATGAGATGGCTATGTGCTGGCCGAATCCTTGTATTCGGCAACGTAATCGAATGTATTTGGTTGGCCGAAAAGTTGATTTTTCAGGTGAAAATTCCTATTCCACACTTATTATTTGCAATATGTAAAATACAGCTGCTATTTATATACTCGTCAGTGTCAGACTGAAGTCGTGTTCGACTACAGCTTGCAGTAGACCTATGTCAATCTCTCAGGGCAGGACAGAGCGAGGTGCATCTCTTACAGAAAATTCTCGGATCGCAGTCGAGTAAGCCCTTCCAGGCACACCACTTCTGAATCAACAATCTCTCCATTCGCACTGCATATCTTTCGGCCAGTCTCTGCTACTTTCTTTTCTTTCTTGTTGTAAAAAACATAAGATGCCGACATTGTTCCTCCTGATCCTTCATTTCAAGGTCTCATATGCAAACAAATGTGTGTTTTAGAACCTTCCTCTTTGAAGGCTTATTTCCCACCTAGGAGCTTCTATAGAAAAGGAGGGAGCCCTTCGGCCCAAGCACAGATTCGCCTGCGAGTCAACCAGCTGTGAGCCGCGTTCATAAATCTCATTGGTGGAAGTGACGGGGGAGCAGCAGGCAAACCGAGTTACTGATATACGATTGGTGCTTACGCGGCTGGCTGTTGCCATAAGAGACTCTATCCCACGCGAACGAGTGAGCGAGGTGATAATGGTTTCGTTGAAAATTTAAATACATTTATAAATATATATATTTGTACATTTGTCTGACCACCTAATAAGTGGTCGAAGGAGTTGAGCAATCTTTATAATATTTTGTAGGGAGTTTGGTGGGTTGATCTAGATGTGACCCATGCCAAAAAACTAGACCTAGCTGGTCATAAAAAATTACGGCGTTGAATTTTACTCCAACGGGGCGGATTTGCCTCCACCGCGGTTGAAAGTCTTACGTCGCGAGGCGTTCTATTATTTCCTATGTTGTTATTAAGAGATCTCAGGGAAGGGGGGGGGCACTCTGCCCCCACCTTGTTGGACAAGGCATCCATATGGAAAACTAGGATTAGTCGGCCATCAAAAATGACTTCGACGAATTTGCCTCCGCCGAATGTGATGGTCTTATACCATGAGGTGTACTAGTTACTGATATGCGATTGGTGCATACGCGACTGGCTGACAGCCATGAGCGACTCTTGAGCTTCACGGGTGAGGCTCCTGGCTCCCTCTTCTCAATAGAAGTTCCTTTGTTTCCCACTGATGTAAATGTAGACGCTGTACCAAGTTCATACACTATCCAACGAGAAATGATATAGAAACAACGTTTAGAAGCGCAAAAAGTTGACACTACAAAAACGAACGAACTGTTTGGCCAAAAAGGATATAATTATGTGGCACTGGGACTTTTGCTTATTTGCGTTGGTGTGCTCCTGTCTTAATAATACTTTAATAATTCTCTTTTGGAAACAATAAAGCCATGAGGCAAGGAAACTGCAGGTGTTGCGATGTGCTATGCAAAGTTCTGAAGACCAAACGTTAAGAACAGTTGCAGAATTGCAAGTCCTTCGTACAGTAGTCGCGTTTGAACGCCAGTTACAATCGCCAGTCTCGAAATATCTTCCCCAAGTCCTGCTGTCGTCCCGCACCTGGATCGAAAGAGGTGGTTCAGTGTACATAATTAGAAAATTCCATGACTGAATCAACAGAAGCTAATCTTATTACATGAAAATCGAATAGATAACGTTTTAGCACCGTCACAACCGGTCAGCTATATCAATGTTCCGCGCTCCTAGAACGTTAACTCCGCTGATTGGATGGGTTGAGCTGTTGCGTCACCTCTTTGTTTGTAACGTGTTGAAATAATCTTATGTTTACTTCAGTCATTAGTTATTTCAAGTTTTTTGGAATTTGTATTCTCGTGAAATATTTTAAGGAATTACGGGCCATTGGTCAGATAATTATATTTCTTTTAATGTCCGTTCTGTATATTCCAATCGGAAATTTATAGGCATTTATCGGCTGCCTACGAGCCAATAGTGGAAGGTATTGGATAACATCGGATAAATGCCGATAAATTTTCGATTAGGATCCAGTTGTTAAGTGTAATAATAATAATAATATGCTTTATTAGGTACACATATGGAATGGTACACAGGAGCCAGCTTAATACTAAAGTTGCATTAGAAACTAAGATCGGGTAATACTATCATTATTAACTACACTGCATTGCGGCCCATTGTTTGGCCCCCTGCTCGGAATAAGTATGCGCTGCCATCGGCTATACATGTTAGATAGTTTGTAACCAGGCCCGTTACGGATCCCCTTGAGTAAGGCGTTATCAGATTTTTCTATCCTGAGCTGGAGACTCAGCGCGCATATTCTTGATCTGACTTTGAGACAATCTGTATACTTTTGAGCAAATATTATACTTGCACTAGTAGACCTCGGCACATTTATCAGGCGCCGAAATATATCACTATAGGCAACACGTAGGCGTCCAGTCGACTTCTGCTTAAAGTTAGACCAAAGCGAGTTACAGTACAAGGGATAGCAGTAGCTTCGAAAGAGCTGGCATTTAACGTCATCCGAACAGTGACCAAACTTTCTGATTAGCATGTTGCCCACTGCGTGGAGCTTTCGCGTTTCTTTCTCT
>LQNS02276498.1:2584808-2594819 GCA_001587735.2 Parhyale hawaiensis | reverse complement strand
GGATGCTGTCAATGAAGATGTTAAAGAGAATTGGAGAGAGTAAGCCCCCTTGTCGTATGCCATTAGTCATGCCGAACGCTGATGACATTGCCGCTCCCCATTTCACATAGCATTTCTGAGCTTGAAACCAATACTTTAGCGTCTTAACAATATAAGGAGGTATTTGTCTCTCAAGCATACACCTAAATAGAGAATAATGATGAACTCGGTCAAACGCAGCTTTAGCATCGAGCAAGCACAGGTATACGGAAGATCCCCTGTCAATGAAATGATTTATGACCTGTTTTAACTGTGAATATAGCCATTTCTGTTCCGTGTTCGGCTTTAAAGCCAAATGGATTCTCTGAAGTCACCATGTACAGTGACATTCGTCTCTCAAGCACTAGTTCTAATGATGTAAGGTTCGTCGATTTTATTTACATCTTACGATCGTATACTCCAACGAAGAAACCCACACGTACTTTAGTTCGTTCTGTAGATACATGCCGAATGGCTCGGAGTGCACGACTACAGTCGACCATATCCGTCAAGTGGTATGACGACCATGACAGAAGGCTCTTATACCGCACGACACCCTGTGACCTCCCAACAATCCCTTATTTCTGGTTGGAGTCAGTACCCGCGTTAGCATCAGGATATCAATGCTAACTACGCGTGCCAAGGGCAAGAACTAGCATGCATAGAATATCAACCTTGTACCCCGAGCCTCCGCGTCTGAAGGCAACATTCAAACATCCTGCTAGAAGGAATTAACCCTCCAACGTGTCTTTCAGCTCTGACGTAACTCACGTACATGGAAGTAAAAGTAACATCGCCTTGACCTTACATGCAAACTCGGAAACCCACATTCACTGGGTTTTGCTTCAAATAAATATCTTCCACTGTAGAGCTCAGATAAATGTAAGGCTGCAGTTGACCACGGATTGGCATAGTTTTGGCGTCATAGATGGAACCCTCATATGACAAATGCGCCCCTCGATCCTAAGGTTAGTTCCCCCCCCCCCTCAATCTGCAGACTGACTTTCAGAAATAGATATGTTCCCGCTGTCCCGCCGAGCATCGATGCAGTCCTCCCAGTCTTAGAGATCAGAACGTCCGACCTCGCCACAACGAGCGAGGCAGCGCCTCTAACCACTGCGCTACTGACTGCAAAAAATTTCTCCTTTGAAAACCTACACATTAGTATTACCACGTTAGCTTTAATATCACAGAAATAAAAAACTTCACCGCGACAGATCACTTACCGTTAAAAGAAGAATTGTGCAATCAGGACATTCTTTGAGAGACCCCCATAGAAAACCGATATAAACAGAAAAAGCCGATCATCAGGACCAGGGGCGGTAGGCAGAACGGCCGACAGGTCCGCAGCGGACACATCAAGGAGTTCAGAGACAGGGGTTAAGACCATGCCGTCTTTATCGAGATGGAAGTTCAGGGAGCCAAGGAGTCCGCAGGTGTCATAGGGCGTCAGGTCCGTCCAGTTCACGGCGACTTTCCCTTCAGCATTTCTGCCATAACTGAACGCCTGCTCTAAATCTCCGTCGGGTCTTTCAACTGAAAATTAATTAAGATAATGTCATAGGTTGATTAATATATTTTAAAAAAAGGAATAGGGCAATCATATTACAACAAGTGTGTCGTTGTGAAGTGCACGGATTTAAAATAAAACCATGGGTACATTTTATGCTTGAGTTAATAGGCCTACTTGCTATATCGATCGGAGCCCTTTCTACAAAACGGTCGGAAATAAATTTAAATTTGCAATGATTCTGAAATATGCTGGCCTTGTGTCCAGCGCCGTTCATGAATATTACGGCAAAACTTAATACCTCAACATAAACCTCGTCTTTTGCTTTCCTAGTCATGGTTCTGATCAGAAAAGTTAATTAACTCTCTTAGGTTTTTATATAGCCTTGCTAGTGGCTCAAGCCGTCATAAAAATGACGGCAGAATATTTGTACTTCAGCAGAACCCGCGTTTTTCTTCCGTTATCAAGCGTTCCAAAAGGCGTCTCATATTAAAATTAAACACATTGCCTGTAAGCAAGGATTTATATTTGGCTTTGGCCAGTTGCATTTCTTGTATCACCTTCACAAACACGTTCATGCAGCCGAGCTCTGGTTCTTATACTGCATATGCTTTCGCCAACTTTGCCCGATCTTCGGACGCCATGTCATGAATACCGTACAGCGCTCTTCAAATCTCGAATTTATTCTTATCTTATTCCCATAGATCGTGATAGGAAAAATATAAATATAATTAAAAGTAAATTAATTGATAAATTATTCAATTAATAAATAAATATAGGGAACGGTGGTTGTTTTACCTCCTTCTCTCCAACCTCTTTGGTAGACCGTAACTTTAAAGGTTCGTCCAAAATTCAGGCGGGTGAGCTCAGATGCATAGTAATAGACAGTTTCTTCCTTTACCCGATAGCTGCCCCCATATCATGGTTATTTTAACGACTTTTTCAAAGCCAAAGTTTTCCCAAAGCTTATGCCATAGAGAGTGACGCGATAGATGCAAATATAAAACCATATAAACACAAGATGGTGTTTATTATTGAGTTTCTTTTATTATTGCAGTGAAATGTTTGTGAGCTGAAGGATTCAAAACCTTACTGATCAAGCATCCTCATGGCAGCTATCACAGATGAGTTTTTCGACGTTCGTGTTTTCCTAACTGGAGGCGGTAAATTTAAAAAACACATCCAATACTGTAAGCTGAAGTACAAACTCACAACGAACTTTAATTAAATACATTATGTAATTAATCACACCCGTATACGGAAGTGTACACTCATCATCGAAGTCTACTTCAACTGTTTTTAAAAACTCTCATAATCTGAAGCAAAACTCACCTTCGAAATCTACTTCATCTGGTCCGATGATTATCGCTCCTTCAGTCATGAAGCACAATTTTCCATCTGCCTCAGACACGTAAGTACCAGATGATCCTTGCGCCTCGATACTATTGAGGTTTATCGGTTCCGGGTCGGCATCTTGAAGGTATAATGTACTTGCGATATCGAATGTTTCAAGTCCACAGCCGGAGTAGGCCCAGTCTACGGTCAGGATGCCTGGATCTTTGACAGTCACGGTTTGTGTGAATAAGCTTGCGTCAAACGTGCCTGCGAAAGGAAGTAAAAACAACCCCGTAAGATGGAATACATACTGTTTAAAAAAATTATCAATTTGCAACACTGTATCTGAAAGAAACGATGAACCTGCATTCATTCAGTGGAGAAAATATTTTATACAATTTTAACCTTGAATTGCAGAAGCTGGCCAGAGCCCATACCTCGGGCAAGCAATGTAATTTTCAGGAAAATTGCAAATTGGTAAAGAATGCAGGTTTTCTTTCCATCGGGTCATCACAAAATGTAATCATTTGCTCCTCGCCACCCTCTTAGCAGTTCTTGCACATTTTATGACTATCCGTCCATAATCTACTGAGTTATATTGCTGAAAGACAAACAGAGAAACCAAATGACACAATGAGTAAGGGATAATCACCATTATTTGATCAAATATTCATTGTCCTAACTGTTTCTCTAAACTGCAGGAGGATCCGTTCATAACTTTTTGAGTTATGTTGCGAAATGAGCAGCAAAAAGAAGGTAGGGCACCAACGGGCGATCGTCATTTTGTTCATAGCAGTAGTGGTTCACTGAACTACTGTATATTTCGTGCGTGTTCTGATATCTGAAACTAGTACAAATTTCATTCAAGTACCTGTTCTCTACTGTACAATAACTGCATTTTATAAATTCCACTTTACTGTAACACCAATAGATAAAGCAGATTTATTGTTTTCCTTATTTTATTTTATTTTTTGCAGATAACCAATTTTATACGTTTAGAAACCTGAAGATAGCTGAAGTGCCAAGCCGAAACGTTATGACGCATTTTAATGTACTCTTATATGCACAGACAAAATTTTATTCCTGTAACGTTTTAACGAAATTGACTTGTTGTGACTGTACAATGACTTTTAGAAAGGGGAAGAAAATTCTGAAATTGAATTGTAAACTAAATGTTGCTGAAGAGTGAAACACTTCTTTTTCAGCAAGGAAACCCTTCGTTTCCTTCTCAGACATGGAGATACCTTAACCGCTTCTTGCAGTCAGTCAAGCATCCCTCAAGATATGAATTTCGATTCGGTATCATGAAAACGCCAGGATATTTTATAGATCCAATTTTTTTACTTAGCGGAAACCTGTTTCATCGACGATTGAGATACAGTTGAAAGAATGACTGGGGCAGCGAAGTAATACGAAATAATCTGCGGGAAGAATCTAAGAATCAGGGTGCATGAGAGTGCTAAGGGAAGCTTCACATAGCTTCAGTGCCTTGATTTCAACTGTGGCAGTGGAAGAAGTTCATTCAATCCAGATATAAGGTCGCCGTATGCCTTTGCCATGGTTTGCATCCTGGTCTAATTTTAGTTGTTTTCATAAGGCGCGATAGAAAATGGACAGATGAATAAACAAACAAATAAATTCACAAATGAATAAAAAACAGATAAATACACATTGGTCTTTATGATAGGTCTTGTAGATCCTGCTGCTGCCGCCCATCACACGTTTCCATTCCCACAGGAAACTGTTATATTAGCCTATTGTTTTAAGGTAATTAACTAACAAACTAGCAAAACGCTCGATACTCTCTACATACAACATGAGTAGGGTAGCGACGTTTTGGGATTACCTGAAATATATCCCTCACCTTGTTTGTTATCTCGACCGTACATCGACGTACAATGTCATGAGAATCCGCGTAGACAAGATGAAAGAGCATGGAAATCATAAAAGGTAAAGTCAGCTTCAACCTACACCCATATGCGAAACCTACAAAATGTTTGTTCGTGCTGCAGATATATGCCAATTTTTCCCAGAGGAGTGGACGGTTGCAATCGACCACAGAAGGTCAAGAGTTATGGCGCCAGCAACGGAAGGCTGTTATGCAACGACCTGCTATCCTCCATCCCCATTTTGGAAAGGATCAGTACCCCTGCCGTAGCATCCGGAAACCAATACTGACTAGGCTAGTGAGGGGTAAGAAGTCGCCTACAGGCAACAGCCTTGAACCTACTCACTCAGTGTGTGACAGCAACCACACAAGCATCCCATTCTGTCCCAATATCCTTAGTAGGCGAAATAAAGTTTCATAGGTGTAGATCTTACCATACGGCACATTTCCGGTAGGTGTACATTCCATGCAGTCCACTATCTCGCCCACCCCGGCAAACTTCTCGCCATCGAAGCAGTAAGCTGGAAAAAATATGCACTATCGAGTATATTTCGGCGACTTGTGAAGCATGAAGCTCACGACTAGATCCTGCCACTTTTTTCATAAACTTTTCACGACCGGAATAGTAAGCTTGAAATTAGAATACGGTATCGTATTTCATTACTTCCGTGACTTTTCGCCAGGAAAGCATTAAACTGAAAACTATCACAAGGATCTTTTTATAAACTTTCCGGTAGAGAAAGAGTAAGGTGAAGCACAAATATTGAGCATAAAGCAATAGGCTAAAAGAAAAAAACTTGAAGACCTCTATTCTTCATAGAAAATGCAGTGAACTAAGAAAGATATGGAATAAGTGATGATGGAACTATCGGTTATTAAGTAGAGTCAGGTATATGAAACTTGTAATATTCTTTACTTCAACGCTTTACGATAAGCTGAGAAAATTTAATATATTATAGGCTATGGAAATATTCTTATGCCAACGTTGCACCTCTGCAGATGTCAACAGAGCAATGAAAGAAAGATTGTATAACGTAATCCCGTTTCACTAACTGAGCGGTCGGCTGCTAAGTAGAAATTTGCCATGTATTTGCATGAAATTTTCTAAGCGTCTACGCAGCAAACTGAACAGTGAAATTTGTAGATTTTGCTAATGAACTTCACGTCAAGGAGAAGTGAAATAGGTTTGAAATATTACCTTTAGTTCAACCCCAGTCGTAATATCCTTCATAGGCGTAATAAAGGTGTCTAGTATTCTGCTGATACATTTTGAGGACCGTTTACGGTATGGAGAGATATTCATATTTTTTTATGAAACTGGCGATGTACATGTGTTGTTCTTGGTGGGCTTTTGCAGTGCTTCTAGAAAGTAGGTTATACAGTGCATGTAACTGCGCCGCTACATGCACGATGAAGCTTATTTATAGCAAACGATATGAAGAGTACCGTAGCTTCTTTCAGCTGGCAAGCAGCATGTATCGCGTAAATCATTTCCAGGACAAAAACGGACTGCGTTCAAGCGTTTTCATTTTACCACCCTAAAAGATGTCTATGAAATGATTATTAGTCTCTGAAAGTGCATGAAAGGGCTTGCTTTTCTTCAGAACTCTAAAGGCAAGAAGGACCTCTTACATATCAACTGTTGCTATTCGCTACAAGCTATATATAACGCTCTTCTATGATAAACAAAAAAAAAAAATCTCCTTTCAACGATGTCAGGAAAGCATACTCATGTGCGCGCTCTGAACTAGCAACGGATTTTTGCTCTTGCTTGCCCTCCTTTAAAAAACTGCCCTATAGTGAATGAAAAATTTAAAAAATGAGTGCATCCAACTAATTGTCTGGAACGGAAACTCACGTGCACTTGTTATGTAGACAATTTCCGCCGCATCGTCGCCACAAGCTTGATCCAGTTCTTTGTTGTAGACAAATGAAAGCGACAGCAGACAGTCACTTTCGAACTTGAACATGTAAGCCTCTAGGAAACAAATACACCAATATATGAGTCCATTGCTGCTTAACAGACACTGATCCATAGTCTTTTGAGATGTAAATATTTTAATTTTAGTTTTCTGCAGAGAAACATCTGATAGACCTGATAGCAAATACTTCACTATTATGGTACAATACACATGTTCTGAGAAAGGACTACTCTAATTTCAGTTCTCCACAGCAAAATATCCACCCGTCTAGAAAAGAATAACTAAGGCTGTTATACAAGTGTATCGAACGAAACTTCTGCTTGTGTGTGTAGAGTTTAAATGCACGAGTATAATAGTTCACCGCAAAGGAACATACCCTTGTCTACCTGTAGTTATACCAAATATTAATACGAACAAAATAGATCAGTAGTTTTTCATGGCTAACGTCGTTTAAAAGCTGAAAAGTCACAAAATCGTCATTAAGCTCAATGCAGACGAGGAGTAAAAATTGCTAAGAGTTGCGTTACGCCGACAAATGCTCTTCAGACTCAACGAAAAAGTTACTTTATAGGAGACAATTCAGAAGGATGGATCTAGGCCAATCTGTTTCGTCGCCTTCAGGCAATTCAAAACAACTTGCATTCCAGTTTTCCCCGTTAACTGTTCACAACTACGGCATGTAAAGCCAGCGTTTTTCTCAAAACTTCAATTTTAATGATTGCGATTGCATCTACAGTGTGCAAAGAATTTGCATTAAAGTTACAATGATGATAGCCAGCATGCAGAGACGCCCTTGTTGAAGTTTTGTTCTTAAGCCCCAAGAACGTACAAAACACTGAGCACTATGTAAAGGGAATAAAAAAGTGGCCAATAAACGAGCGATAAAAACTTATTAAGTCAATATGTTCCATGTCTGACGTAACTTCTTTTATTTTACCCTAAAACATTGCAGCCGCAAGCTGCTTTGGCTGCTGCAAAGATCTACGATGAAATAACCATCGGCGATGACCATCGTAGGGCATCACAATCGGCAATGGACCATTGCAGTAACACATTTTAAAAATACAAAGATCTCAAACCATAATACAAGCATCTCTTGTAAATTCGGCCTGCGTGCGATTTTTGTCTTCGTCTATCTGATAAAAGATGCGAAATGTAAGGCCCAGGTTATTAGGGCTAATTAAAGCCTGCTTTACTGTGTTTAATTATTATTTGCCTAGTAGCTAATATGCTCTCAATGCATTGACCTTTCAAAGCCTTAATAGTAATAGACATAGTTAGATCTAAGAAATGCATTAAAATGATCGGTCAAATTTCCGAGGAGGTCAGTAATGACATTTAGTATTTTTGTTGACCTATTTAGGTAAAGTAAAGCATTCTAAGATGTTTTTCATGAATAACGTTTTCACCGGAAATACTTAGTTTTCGAGTTATTTGACTTTAAAATTCCCATTGTTTTGTATGAGAGAAAATAAGATTCGCCATTACGACAAGAACGATATCGCTTCAAACTGTTTTTCATACATACTTCTTGTAGGATATTAGCAAAACCAGTCCTTGCTTGCCTAACCTTAATGAGTAAGAGCCACGTTGTAGCCGAGAAACTACTACGAGGCTTCGTTCTTGATGCCACGGTACGGCCGTAATGTCGCATCTTAAATTCTTTCACAAGAAACAATGGCAACTTTAAAGTTAAATACCTCTAAAAGTAAGCATTTGCGATGGAAACGTTATTGTTGAATAGTCATGAATGTCTTATTCTAAATAAATATGTCAACTAAAACTAACTATTGCGTATAAAACCACCAATAGTGGTAAAATTAATGTACAACGCCAGAAACAAACACCACTACTGCCAGCAGTAAAATACTACATAATAAGCATTCCAATAATGTGGGCCAGCTGATCGTGCTCTCAAAACGTATATAAACAGAACTTCACAGTTCCCGAAGAAAACGTTATTCGTGAAAAACTTCTTAGAGTGCGTTATTCTACGTTCATATTTCATTAAAATAAGCTCGCGATTGCACAATGAACTCGCGATTGCACAATTAGTTGGAGACTTAATAGGATGTGTAAGAACACTCGTAGGGTCATCTCGCCATTGTTGATCAACAGAAGTAGACGTCAGCACGGCTGTAATGGCGAGTGCGACAGAGAAACAATGGGACCTTTACAGTCAAATATCTCGAAAACTAAGCATATGTGGTAAAACGTTATTGATGAAAACCGTCTTAGAATGCCATATTTTCCCTAATTATGTCAACAAAAATACTAACTATCATTACTGACCTCTTCAGAAAATTTACCAAGTAAACTTTGTAACCCACTCTTTGTTTTAATATTACTAAGAAACAAATGTTTCAAGCTCGTATCATTACATCATCGGCATCGGAAGTATACAACCGATGACGATGGCCAATCTATGCCAACGATGGGATGTTCAGCCACTTCATCGGACCAGTGCTTCCTCATAACACTGTCGCCAATTTAGAAAATGGCCTTCTATAAATGTTTAATACAATTCCATCGGACCACCGCCATCGCCGATGGATTTTTGTGATGTTCCATCATAAAATCGTAGTTCATCCGATGGCGATGGTCTTCACACCATCGCCATCGTATAATCGGCGATGACTATGGCAACAGGCTGTGTAAATGTTTATGAGCAACATATGTCGCGATAAGTCTTTAAGAACCGTGAGCTTGACACTCAAATAAATATTTTAAACTGTTAGAAGCTTGATATGCCTCATATTATGCAAATTAGCTTCACACTATCGGTTGACATATCTTAAAGGCGCATTTCTGGCCACCCAGTTAATTCGGTGATCCGACAACCAATATCAGTACATGAATGAGTCATTCACTGAATAAAATATTCTTCAGACCATTGTTTTTTCAGTTCAAAAACCCCGCCTATCAACAGAGGCAAAGCGAACTCACTAGTGACACCTTTTGCCACTCGTACACATTACACAAGATTAACCCTTTACCTCATAGCGTCATTCTAGGAGGACACTTCAAATAAAGGGCAATTTTATATGTCTGAGCAACATTTGGGGTATTATTCCAAGTTGCTTGTGTAGTCGACACTTCCAGGGATTCCACAGCTGGGTTTTTCCACCCAGATCTGGGTTTTTCGCCCCTTGGCTGGGTTTCTAGGTTTTTATTTTGATAATCTGGAAAAATCTGGGTTTTTTGTATTACAAATAACTAAAAATGAATAAACGACATATATGCATTGTAAAAGCGGCGGCTAGCTGCTAGTGCCACAAGGAGTGTAAATATAATAAGTCAGAAACACGACACTTTATTCTTTTTTCTTGAGGAAGGTA
>LQNS02276498.1:2558177-2573165 GCA_001587735.2 Parhyale hawaiensis | reverse complement strand
GGGCATTGCGCGATATATTGACCATCATCTGTACAACGCTATTTCGTAGCTCAATTTGCGTAAATATGGTACGTGAGATGTGTTTTTTAACCAGAACCTCTCAAAGCCATCATGATGGAAAATTATGAATTTTGCTTCATGACCGGTTGGGGCACTGTTTTTTCATTTTCTCACGGAAGAAATTAATTGCGGTAACCGATCTCTGTGAACAGATCTCTCTTGTTGTTAACATCATTGTGCGAGAATAATTGCGAAGATATGCAGACCTTTGAGGCATTTGAATTTAGCATGTTTCATTATGTTTACCCTTTCCATCACGTGTTGTTTTCATTGTGTCAATCGAATTTAATCGCGTTTCCTCACAGAGTTAATATAATATGTTCCATCGATTTCTCCTTGCCTTTTCAGAGAATACTGTGATATTTATTCCAATAAATGTTTGTTTGCTTATCGTGTGTTTCATTAACTTGCACAAGCGCAGGATTCCGTATCGACTTAGGTTAAGTTATTTGATTCACCATTGACATATATTAATTTCATTCCTTCGTCAATCCAAAGAGTTTAAAAGCATTGATTATTGAATCCATTATTGCATTTGTTTATTGTTTTCGTGACTTTGATTGTCATTTATAACCTTGTGGGGGTGGCTCGCCTCCCAAAATATTATGGCGTCATGTATAACCTTTTATGTCAATCCATTTCATATATAATGTACATATACACACTTTCCAATCAATTATGCATTGATAAATATGTCACATGTCAAACAATCAATTAATTATACATATATGTTAACACACATTTATTTCAAAAGACGCCGTAACAATGTGACTGGGCCCCATTAGTAGTGTAATAATGTTGTTGGCGATTTATGTATTCGTATTTGTGGACCAACTGTATCCTTACCAAAAAATTATTATTATTTAAACATTTCCAGTACGATTCAATTAGCTGCTTACCTTCCGCCATCGCAGCCATGGCGCACTCTGCCGGACTAGCAGGACTGGACAGTTGTGGAGATGTCCACTCGATCTCTGCGGCCTCTCTCGCCGCATGGCGGGTGTACTCCAGACCCTCAGCCACCGCGATGGAGTACAGGCTGCCCCTCACCGTGTTGGCTGCCGCAATGCAGCCATCGAACAGGTGGGACTGGAGGTCGCTGGGCAGCCTGAACTGTGGGCAATGCGTGTGACCGTCAGCCAGATGCTAGTTGAGTTAGCTATTGATACTCATCTCCGTCTAGCTATTCTCTTACTTGTTGCTTAGCGGTGTCATTGACATTACATATCGACTGCTTAAAAGTACAAGAAAAAGTAAGTGTTTTTAAAGAGAAACGGTTGGAAGAAAACAGAAATACAAGATTTCGGACTTGAAGGAGCAGCGACTGCATAACATTTTATCTTATAAACAACCGACTTTATTGAATATGATATGCAGCTCATAATCCCTTGACTGAATTACAGTGCGCTGATTCTGGCAAAAAAGGAGCTACATCGAAAATCGAGGCTACGAGCAGATAGATGCACAGTGGTACACCCCAATCAGAAGTTTATACGCATTTATCCGATGTTTTCCGATGCTATTCACAATTTACTCATAGGCAGCCGATAAATGTGTATAAATTTATGATTGGGACTCTGAGTCTCACTCTTTTTGAAAATCTACAACAAGAAAACTACGATAACTTTCAATGATAGAGGAAATTTAAAAATACTGACGCGTTACATCTAATCTAACCAACAATCATGACGCTCTGCTCTGTCTGATCGCAAATTTTATTCCTTAAATTGGTGCGCCTAACAAAAGGGCTGCGAGTAAAAATCGTAGAGCTTTACTTCTAGTGTACTAGACAAATCATAATAGAGCAGAAAATTTTCATGAATGGTTTTGGTGATCAAAAAATTTCTCATAAAACCGGGGCAAAAGCAATGGCTTCGAATATCTAAGAATCGGGATGGACAGCTGACAAACAGCATTGTCGCAAACCATGAAAGCAATAACCTCTGCCATAGAGGTTATGTTATTCTTGTCGTTTGTCTGCAGCTCTGTTTGTCTGTCTGTCTGTCTGCCAGCAGCATAACTCAAAAAGTTATGAACGGATCTCAGCGACATTTGCAAGGACTGATAGGTACAGTATTTCACGAGGAGCCGGTCATTAACTTTTGTGAAGATCCGATTAGCCGTTTGTTTGTCTATACTTTTTTTCTTGGCGACTAAACTCAAAACTGAACGGATCTTCATGAAAATATTTGCAGGAAGTGTTAGAAACGTTCCGGGAAACAAAGAACCTAATTTTGGTGATGATCTGTTTTTCGTCATTTATTTATTTGGTCGTTCTATTATTTGCGATCTTCATTACTGTTACAGGAGCTGTTAGAATAGAAAAATCCTTGATTCAGGCTCGGTTTGATTTTTTTCTAACACTGAGTTGTTTGGCGGAGTTCTGCGCTCGCAGAGTGCTTCTTTAGTTCAACTAGTGTTGCTGATTGGCCCGCAACTTCGACGAGCAAACGTTCCGCTCAGCTAGGAATGTCTCTAATGTCAATCCAACCTAATCAGAAGCAAGATATGATATATCAGTATTATCAAATTTTGTTGACGCAAGAGCTGATGCAAGCGGTATATCAAAAGTGGAGAAACTTTGTACACCTTTAAAGGTGGAGGTATTAAGCAAAATTGCATATCCTGAGCTTCCGAAACTACTAATGAATTTTTTGAGCACGCACTTAACCCAGCTACAGGTACTGTAACCCAGCTACGGGTACTGTAACCCAGCTACGGATACTGTAACCCAGCTACAGGTACTGTATGCTGTGGCATAACATCTTTGAGAGGCACTGGTCCGTCTTTTTGTAAGATGCTGGTACTAATACAGGGACTGTTGATGGCCATCTATAACGTATTATGTACCATACTTGATGTGAAATAAAACTCAATAGTTCTCCTGCGTATTAAATTATTCTAGGAAGATATATGCCATAAACAAATGGAGTGACAGGACGTTAAATAGAGTAACTGGGCGTGAAATGGAATGGCATGATGTGAAGTATAGATAATAAACGTGATGTGGAGTGAAGTGACGTGAAATGGAGCGAAATGACGAAATACTTACGTGATGTAAAATTGAGTGGAACACGAGAAATACACTTACGTGACTTGAAATGGAGTGAAATCACAAGAAGTGTTGTTACGTGACATGAAACGGAGTGGAATGACATGAAGTACAGTACTGTGAAATGGAGTCGAATGACGTGAAGTAGAGAGGCGTGAAATGGAGTGGAATGACGTGAAGTACAGTTACGTGATGCGACATGGAGTAGAATGACGTAGAGTGACTTGAAATGGAATAGCGTGAAGTACAGCCACGTGACGTGAAATAGCGTGGGATTGTGTGAAGTACAATTACGCGATTTCAAATGGAAGGGAATGTCGTAAAGTACAGTTACGTTGCTTGAAATAGAATGGAATGATGTGAAATCGAGCGAGGTGATGTGACGTGTAATAGTGGCATGACCAGAAATGGTTCAGCAAGACAATACCTTGACTGCTCATTGAAATCGGGCCTCGCGCTTGTGGGCCTGGAGGCCGATTTACGTACCGTTTATGTAAAATGAGCTCTAATAATCACAGAGCCTCAAACGAAGATTAACGTCTTTGTCGTAATATAAGGAATGTGTCGCAGAGCATCAGTCTTTATCAGACTCACGGACACTGAAATATACGCGCACTTCACATCCCACGTTCCCTTGGCCACCCAAATTATCCACAGTCAAAATCCTTATTCATCGCGCTCTGAAAAGCCACTCATCCGGGGGAGCATGCACAAGGAAATTTACCAAAGTTAAGCAAGTCATTAAAAACAACGGATTCCTACTAACAATTCTAGACCAGATAATGAGAAATGTCATGAACAAATACTTCGAACAAGACCATCGTGATCAAAAAACCGTCAGCCTCTACGTAGAACTCCACAATCTCTACATCTTCAACAAGGTTGCAAGCTTCTTGAGAAGTGTAATTACTCAACGTGTTAAACCAACCCCTCTGCAAAAATATCACTGCAGCCTCTCTTCAAGCCTCTAAAGATGTCGTCTTTCTTCAGTAATCAACCAAAAGCGCCGCAATTTCAACGCGTGGGAGTTGTGTACAAATATTCCTGTTCGGAAGAGGGCTGTAACGCCGCTTATGTGGGCCACACTTCCTGCGCGCTGGATCGAGAGGCGGTACTAACAGCACCGACATAAGAGCAGCAGCATCTACAAGCATTTCCGCAACGAACACAAAAGGAACCGCCTCCAATCACAACCTTTACTTCTTCAATTTGCGTATTATTTTTTATGTCAGGATAGCACGTCACTGAAGATAACCGAAGCCCTAGCCGTCAGACAGCAACTGCCACCAATCATCGTCTCGTCAATTATACCGAATCCTTAAATTTCGTGGACCTCTTTAACTGACGTTACTCCGCCCCCATCCATCCCGCTACAAAGGAGTCTACCGCATGATGAACGAACAGTTTTTTTTCTTCTTCAACTCTGTTCACATCCTAAATAGGAAACTCTAGTGGCGAAACTCCCTGAGACATTTGTCATCTAATTTTATGTCCTTGTTAAATTGCATACCTATATCAACTTTTGTTTTTTTCAAATTTTAATTTGCCTGAAGATGGTCACCGTTGCTGACCGATATGTATCATTGTATATAGCCCGTCTCTGCTTTTATTCGCGTGTTGTTAGATCTTTGAAAAAACTGTCGAAATGTTTCGCTAAAGTTAATGATGATTTTAAGTTTCTTAAGTGCAGAGACTCTAAATTCACAATTGAATATCTTCAGTGGACGATAAATATTATACTTTCGGACATCAAGAATACTTGAAAATTCATCGTAATTTCTAGGAACATTAGAATTTTATGTAAAAAATTGTCATATAAATGCTATGTGTAATGCACTTCAGTATCACATGAAATTGAGTTTTTCCCAATGATAGATTTTAAGCATTAACCCCAGAAATTAACTGACGTCTAGTTTTTGGTATAGGGCTCATCCTAATAGCCGCAAGGAAAAGGAAACCGAGAATACTGAGAAACCTAATGAAAACCACAGTACTACTACTACTACTACAAAAGGAAACCACATTAGTAGAGATGAACTAAAAATGCATAATTGACAAAGGGATGAAGAAACCAGGGAGCCGTTAAATGATATAAAAATTGATATTTTGGTACTGATACAACACTTCTTTACAGAAACCATCTATAGCTGCACATTGCACATTATGGCTGTCCACGTCCTTTCACATCACTGCCTATAGGCAAACTACGCCACTTTGTGTTGCCTACGTTACAGCACTCCATAGGTGCCTGCGTTCCGCCACTACTGGTTGCCTTTATTAAACCACTTCATGGTTGCTTAAGTTAAATCATTTTATGGTTGCCAGAGTAAGATCTCAGCATGGTAGCCTATATTGCATTGCTTCATGGCTACAAATGCTATTTCTTCTGAAGACCCACAAGGTAGAAGATATATGATTTTGTTATTATTATTATTCATGTTAAATATTCTGCAGGTAATGGTTGAGACATTGTCCATCCACATAAATTATTAGCCTCTAAATAAGCTATGCAATTACCTTTTTCTCCTCAATATAAGTTTCTGAAACATAATTATTGTTTGCTTCAGTATATCGTTTCGTTATCATTGAAACACCACCACTTATTCCTTTTCGATAAATAGTAACATGTCTGGATCATGAAGAGCATCCAATTCAACTTTTATGTGTTTTGATAAAGCATCGAATAATTCTGAATTAGTAAAGTAATGAATAGGACCTAATGCATATGTTTCTAGACTTGCTCGAAAGCTCTCAATTATATCAGAAAATAATCGGAAAATGTTTGGCATTCAAATTTGTTTCAAACTAATTTTGCATGCTCGTAATCATCATCTGATACGTGAGCATTTTTTAATTTACAGTAAAATGCTTTTAAGATGGAAAATAATAATTAGATCTTGTTTTAGAGTAGTCATTCATAAACTCACTCGGATCAATTCCTTTTCATTTAATTAAAATTATTCTATCTTTTCTAAAGTACTTTTATAATTTATTAAACTCTGTTATTTCACTCGTTAATTTTTCAATGGACATTGGTAAAAATCTGTAACTGTCCAGAAATCTCTAATCTCTTACATCTTTTATTTGACATGTCTTTTGTATTGATAAGAATCCATTTTATTGGTTTGTGCTAGTCTAAAAATTCTTCATCTGTTTTGGGTACTGCATTCATATTACCTGTTAGCTTTACAAAATCTTTTATATATTGACAGGTGAGCAACATAATTTGATAAATTATGCACAAACACTGGGATGTGTCTCACATTTTTTACTTTCAAATTACAGTATCTGGGAGCAGATCCTCTAAATTGACCCATTAAATGAGTGTGTTCTCTTACCTTGTAAGTTTCATCAGTAAACTCTCCTTCACAAACATAGCAAATTGTTGCAGCTAAATATTCTTTGTAAGTATATTTCTCCTGGCAGGTACATACTTTCATTTGCATTCAACTATTTGTAAATTCTTCAGGCTTTACTTTCAATGTAAGATACGATTTAAATGTATTTTCACCATTAGAAGATACTAATATTGACTATTTGTCAACTTGTCATTTTGTATAGCAACAGACATTGTTTGATAAATGCTTTTGTTTGATATTTTTAATTATTTAGACACGTTTTAACTTTTCGTAACGTTGATTCAAATCTCACATATATCGCAAATGAATGTTTCATCTTTTTTTTATGCTGAGTAAATTTAATAATACAGTTTGTTTATGTTGGACTATGCGTTGAGTATTCTAGTTCGTGTTGTTCTAATAAATCTTCTCAACTATATGTACGTATGCAAGCAAGACAGATAAACAAATTGTTTTTTCTTCCTAAATAAGCTTTGAAGAAACGAAAGGACTGAGATCTTTCATAAATACAGTGCGTTTCTTCCTTTTCAATAAACAACAGTGATATATATAGCATTAAAGTTTTTTATTTCTGTTATTTGAAGAGGACATAATTCGAGAAAGTGATTAAAATTATAGACATTAACGGATATTTTATTCAATTATTCAAATTTGTCAATATCTGGATGTTTTTGGCCCAGACAATCATATCTAGCTATACACCATTTAAAACATTCTCGATTTCCTTTTTTATTGATGATATATTATTCACTGAATTTCTTTATTTTTCTGGAAGGTCAACATAACTTGAACCTCTTTGACAATTTTAACATGAGAATCTATCAGTTTACGTATTTATGACCAATCCTGATAAATTTCGGGTAAACTCTTCAATTTTCTTTGTTAATTTTCTAATCAGATTTTTAATTAGCTTTCCGTCAATTTAGTTCTTGAACTGTTCAATGAATTTTGCGGAGCTAACCCAAGACTCACTACATTTTCTTTTTTACCAATTTTCATTTTATAGAATTGGACTATGAAACTTGGTTGCTACTTTACATTATCCAAATTATTGTTAAGTTATGATGTCAATAATTTCTGGTACAATATTGTTGATGTATAACTCTGGATCTAAAATGTCCATCTGATTATTCTATATTCTGAACATTTTTTAAATTGCTTTTTGTACGCCAATGAATTAGCGTTTAAACCAATCGTAATTTAGGGGATTTTTCATGCCGGGGGAGCTTCACAACTTCTTTTTTGCAAGTTTTGCAATATTTTTTCCTTCAAAAAGCGATCAGAAATTGATGAAACTGTTCTTTTTTTTTCTTATGCTTTTTTATTTTTTTTATGTAGGTTGAAATGTTTTATGGTAACGTTACAAGAAGCTCAATAGTAATTTTTTTTGTTTGAATTTCATCAGATGCGTGATTCAATATTTTTTCTAAGATGGGTTTCTGGATTCATATTATTTTTTAAATTTAACGCATTACATAATTAGCATGCATCATACGGTTGTTTTTTGACTTCCGTTTGTACTAAAGTACAGTTAAAGGATTTATTTTTTTGCACTTTGTTAATAATTTCCTTTGACAATTTTTTAGTATTTCCTTTTTTATAAGAATATTATCCAAACAATTGATTTTTTTTTTGCAGTTTTTAAATAACTTTCAACATATGATTTTCATTATCTTCTTCCATTTTTATAAGATACTATCTAAAAGAACTGATATTTGTGGCAGATTTTGAAAAAAATTACAGTATCTGATTTTCTACTACTGTCTACTGTTCATTTTTATTAAATTATTATTCAACGGAACTGATTTCCCTTACATATTTTGACTAATTTACAGTATCTGATATTTTATTAGTGTTCATTTTTATAAGAATTGTATCTAAAAGAGTGGATTTTTAATCCATTTTCAAAATTTCATTCTCTGAAATTCTTCATGTAATATGTGAAAAATTAGGTGAAATATTTAAAAAGATTGAAAATTGAAATATTTTCTTAAAATCGTCATTTTAGTACTAATCAAAGCATTCTGGAGATCACGTTGTCAAATAGCATTCTCCAAGAAATTTATAGAATTTGATCGAACTATTGTTGGACCTCTACTAATATAGCTTGAAAAAGTTGTTGCCCTGGGACCATGCCTCTGCTTACTACTGATTTGACAAAGAGCTTACAGGCAAGTTCTCATTAGCAACTATCGTTGCCGTAGCAGCCCGTCAGCCAACGAACGACGTACGTCGCTAGGTTGACGACTGACTGAGCTAGAATGTACGATGGCAGACTGCAGCAGGTGGTATTTTTTAAACCGTCGACGCGATCTTCGGGTGAGCTTCATTTTATGAAATGCTGGAATTAATTGCGTGTTGATATATAATTTGGGTATAAAACAGTGTTGTTTTCATATATAAACACATCCTTTGACACTATTAACGAATGGGAAACGAACATGTTCCAAATATCTAATACTAAGAATGACCGTCGTGTGTTTATAAATATATTTATATGTTTGGCGTCACGCTCTTAACGAAATAGATAGGCGGAATTTAGCCCAGGGTGGAGGCTCTGGTTGTCCTCTCAAGCTCCATTGAAAGTGATAGGCAGAAAATAGGCCGGGTTGCAGAAGATGGCAAACGTATCTTAAGCAGGGACAGTTGAAATTCCAACAATGAAGACATCGCAGGCTTAGTCTGAATTGTACGAGTATTAGCTTCTCCATACGTCGAATCTACGGCAAAGTATAGGGCGACCTTATGTCTGAATGCACTTCTTGCATTGCCGAGTTGAAATCGTAGCACTGAAGATATCTGAAGTTTCCGTTGGCACTCTCATGCTTCTTGATTCGTAGTTTCTTCCCACAGATGATTTCGTTGCATAAGGTATTCTTCCCACTTTGATGCAATTGTCAACGAAACTAACGAAACATAAGTTTTCACGGGCAGTAAACAATTATTTCTTCTAGGTTCAGTAGCGTTCCCTGAAACGCCAAAAGTCTTGATTATTGCCCAAAGGTTCTCAATGGGATTTAGGTCGGGGCTATTCGCTGGCCAGTTAATAATCCTTTTTGATTTAAAACCTCCATCCGTAAGCCAGTTAGCAGCGTACCATGCTTGGCGTGAAGGAGCGTTATCGTGCTGAAATACCAATTTGATCTGCGTGCGATAGTCTGCTCATCAAGCCATGGAATCAAGTCGGCTTCAAGAAACTGGCAGTACCTTTCTTCATCCAGTTTAACTCCTTCTGCCACTTCAAATGGACCAATTAGAGTGTCACCTACTATCCCGGCGCAAAACATTACACCTCCACCACCTTGTTGGCACCTAAGCCGTGTCAGTTGAGGTCGATCATGGAGGACTCATCCAGACTCCCATCCATCTGAACCATCAAGAGTGGCTCAGCATCCGTCAGCAATCATGACATTGGAAAAATCAGTTTTCATGTTCTCTTCAGCCTATTTGGCCCTACTTTCTTTGTGAGTTTTTGTTAGAAGTGGTCGTTTTATCGCCTTTTCCACTTTCCCTAGCTTCTGCAGAACCTCACATCATGTCTTTCTGATTAGTACTGGGGCTCAAGCGTCTTCAAATATCGTCTTACTTGTAGAAAGTTGTTTTCTAGATATAGAAACCTTCAAATGTCCCATATTCCGAGCAGTCAATTTCCTCGTAGAGCTCTATCCAGAGTTTTCCGGTTGACTTTACCTTCAATTGCATAAGCCTTAATTGTTCGGTGATCACGCTGTAAATTCTCGGAAACTTCGAGTGTTGTCTTACCAGAGGACAATAACGAGGTCACTTTCATATTTTCTTCACCGGTTAGACCACTTGTCTTGCCCATGTTGACTACTAGAGAGTGATGTTGCCTAACAGCAGAACTCCGTGCGATAAGCAAGTGTTGATGAAACATGGAAAATGGTTTCGTTTTATTTTTCTCCAATTGTTTTTATTGTTACAACATACCTGTACACTAACTTACTATTAACATATTAAATGTTTAACACTTATCTTGAAAAATGAGCAAAAAAATTGTATTTGCATAATCAAAGGTAACGCACTGTACATATACTGTATACACATATATAAGGAGCTTTATGATGTCTATATGCCCGGTGGGTATATTTACTCTGATTTATAAGCAGCTTGCTGGCGTTCTTGCCCCTAAGCTAGCAGTGAGCTTCCAGCGCCTGATACGATTAGAAAAATTTCCTCGCTGTTGGCGTACTGATAATATTACTCCCATTTCTGAGGGTCCAGTGTCGTCCCATGTCGTCAAATACCGGCCCATAACGCTGACGCTCATTTTGTCGAAAGCGTTCGAGAAATTGGTCGCTTGTAAGCTTGGTCGTTTAGCTGAGGTTGTGGGTTTTGTTTCCGGCTGATCAGTTTGCGTACACAACTGGTTTGGGTTGGTGTGACGCCTTGTTGTCGGTGCCACATCATTTACAGTCTGCGCTGGATAGTTGGTCTGAGGTACGCCTTGTACAATTGGACTTTAGCACGGCGTTTGACTAGGTCAATCACAGGGGTCTATTATAAAAGCTTGAATCGCTTGCAGTGCGTGGTAGGGATCTGTTAATCATTCGTGAATTTGCTTCTGAGCGAACGCAGAGTGTGTCTGTTGTTCGTTCTATATACTTGTGACATGTTCTCTTCACTGGAAAAAAAAAACGATGATCAACCATGCCGACGATCCCACTTTTATAACAGTGATGCCTGCTCCCGCATGCGTCATGCTGTCGCCCAGACTCTCAATAGGGATGTGTCACGCATTAGTACATGTTTTTCGGCCTGGAGTATGAAGCTGAATGCCAGTAAGACCAAGTCGACGAATATCAGTCGGTTTCGGACACTTGTACCGCAGCATTCACATCTGGAAATAGCTGACACTTTGCTTCAGGAGTCTAGCTTCTTGGAGAGTCTTGGTGTTGTCTTTGATGAGAAGCTTACTTTTGAGCCGCATATCAAACGACTGGTGCCACGTATTCCCAGTAAAATTGGGTTCCTGCGTAAGGTGAATTCTGTGTTTGGCGACAGTCAGGTTGTCCGTAGAGGCTTTTATGCTTTTTTGCTACCTGTGTTGGAGTATTGCTCACCGGTCTGGGCTTCAGCTGCTGACAGTCACTTACGTCTGTTGGACAGACTTGTTAGCTTGGCCAGCAGGCTGTGCGCAGATATTGATCTGGTGAACCTGTCCCACAAGTGAGGGGTGGCTGAATTCTGCATGGTTTATAAGGTGTACAATAATGAGAGACATTGGTTGTGTTCTTCTGTCCTGGCTCTCAAAGTCTCTATGAGAATTACACGTGCTGCGTTTGGTGCGCACTCTTTCATGTTGGTGAATGTTATCTGCCGAACTATTCACTTCGACCGGGCCTTCGTACCTTGGTCTGTTGGCTTTCGGTCGTGTTGGCCTGCACGCGCTCAAGTCAGCTGTAAATGATTTTTTGTTAAAGTTCCTTTAGGAGTGTTTCGGGCTTTTCGGTGTTGCAAAGTGCTTCATTTGGGTTATGCTTCCTGCCCGGGCGCGAAATTTTAATAATAATACCGAAAAAAAATACCGAAATGCCGTATAATTTGGTAGATGTTTTGGAAATCTACCAAAATACAGAACCGAATGACCCGTTTTCATCTACAGAATACCGAAACCGAAAGTACAAAAAATATACCGAATCTCAGCTCTGGTGAAACGTAAGGAAGAGGAGAGACGTGGCGTAACGTGTAATGTAGAGCATTGACATGACGTAGAGAGTAATGAAGAGAAGTGATGTGGCGTAACTTGTAATGGAGAGAAGTGACCTGGCGTAAAGAGTAATGAAGAGAAGTGATGTGGCGTTACGCGTAATAAAGAGAAGTGGCGTGGCGTGGATGGTAATGGAGAGAAGTGACGTGGCGTAAAGAGTAATGAAGAGAAAGATGTGGCGTAACGTGTAATGGAGAGAAAAAGTGACGTGGCGTAACCTGTAATTCAGAAAAGTGACGTGGCGTACAGAGTAATGAAGAGAATGATGTACGTAACGTGTAATGGAGAGAAGTGACGTGGCGTAACCTGTAATTCAGAAAAGTGACGTGGCGTACAGAGTAATGAAGAGAATGATGTACGTAACGTGTAATGGAGAGAAGTGACGTGGGGTAAAGAGTAATGAAGAGAAAGATGTGGCGTAACGTGTAATGGAGAGAAAAAGTGACGTGGCGTAACCTGTAATTCAGAAAAAAGACCTGGCGTAAAGAGTAATGAAGAGAAGTGATGTGGCGTTACGCGTAATAAAGAGAAGTGACGTGGCGTGGATGGTAATGGAGAGAAGTGACGTGGCGTAAAGAGTAATGAAGAGAAGTGATGTGGCGTTACGCGTAATAAAGAGAAGTGACGTGGCGTGGATGGTAATGGAGAGAAGTGACGTGGCGTAAAGAGTAATGAAGAGAAAAATGTGGCGTAACGTGTGATGGAGAGAAGTGACGTGGCGTAAAGGGTAAGGGTGAGCAGTGACGCAGTATATGTCTTATGGAAAGTAGTGACAGGGTGTAAAGGGTGAAGGAGAGAAGTGACGTGGTGAAATGTGTAATAGTGAGAGGGCAATGTCACAGAGGGTAATTACATGACGAGAAATGGAGAGAAGTGACATGTCTTGAAGCAAAGGGAAATGGGGCCCGGAATGAGGTGAACCGTGAAAAGAGAGACGTGACGCGGCGTAACGGAAATGGAGTAACGTGACATATTGCAAGTATAGACATGAAGCGTTTCAAAACATAACGCATTAAAATAGCGTGACAGAAAAATATGCTCGGCGATCCTCAACTGACTGATATGATTACACATTCATTATAGCGTTAGTCATTCAAACGATGAGCAAAATTCGGTTAAGCTCTAACATGAACAGATACTCACATCTACAGTCGTATCATCTACTCGATTGCTTGGGACTGGAGCCACTCCAACGCAAACCTAAAAATAAACCATAACAAATTAACATCAATCTTTTGGCTCTACTATAATGAGTTTGCATTTTACCTCCGCCAAGGAGGTTATATGTATGTCGTGTTTGTCTGTCTCTTTGTCTGTCTGTTTATCTGTCATCAACCTAACTCAATAATTTGTAAGTGGATCTTTACGAAATTAACAGGAAGTGCTCGCAGGCTGAAGGCCACGCGAGCACATGTGCTCGAATGGCCTTCAGCTTGCGAGCACTATAGGGATTATTAGGCATGTTAGCAGTAACAAATGATTAACTTTTGATGAAAATCCGTTCATCTGTTTGTTTTATTTGTTTAACTGCCTATTTTTTCTAACTGCCATAACTCAAAACGTTAAGGACGGATTTTCGTTAAATTTATATGAGTTGTTATGCATATTACAATTAAAGAGTGAATGACAAAGTTTTTGTGGTGAACTGTTCGTTCGTTTGTTTTTTTCGGTATCTGATTTGAAGCTTGTTATCTCAATAACTCAAAAAGTTGTGAATGGCTATTTAGGAAATTGTACAGGAACTATTTGCAAAGCTAAAAGACATCAACGAACAAATTTTGGTGATAATCGGTGGGTTCGTTTGTGTGTTTCACTTATATTTGTCACAACGTTTCCTATCCTAATTTCTTATTATCTTAAAGTGAAGAATCTGTGTGCAAATAAATAGGCAAGTAAGAGTAAATAAACAAGCAAGGTTCACAGAATCTGAGTAAGATAGAGATTTAAATCAAAACACCAATCAAAATTTTCACGAACAAACAACTGGCAATCGTGGCATTCTGAACCCCCAGCTAAAAAATATATAATGGAGGAAATTACAAAAATCAAATACAGTTCGCACATGTCACGGACTTCTAGGATATTGATAAATATATTTGTGAATAATCAGGATAAACATTTTTGTACATACACTAGCTGGCAAAAATGCAGTTACAAAATTTCATCATGAAAACGACAGTATTTCAGAAATTGGAGAGCGATAGTAGGGATGTTATTGCATTTCAGCTTGATGAATATAAGTTTGAGCAGCTACACTGGAATGAAATTTTTTTTGGATTGGCTTTTCATTGGAGTCGTATAACTAAATTCAACACTTATCATTGGAGTCGTAACTAAATTCAACACTTACACGACCCATGAAACAGGCAACAAGTGCCAACTTCGCCAGAGTCGAGTGTATCGTTTTGGTAATCATGACTAGAGAACCTTTCATCACAAACGCTTCAGGTGTACTGGGAACAGCTGCAGCTGAACAGGTGGTGAAGCAGCAGGTGCAATGTACCCTGCATGCCTAGAACCAAGTACATACTGAATCTCAACCAATCTAAGTTCTAAGTTTGAATTACAAATCCGTTGCACCGCTCAGAGCTAGGTACCTAATTTTCTTCTCTACTCTATACCTTTAAAAAAATATCATTTTGCTTCAAGAAAAATATACCTTTATTAACAGACTAGTGTCCCGAGCCGTCATTGTAAATGACGGCATATTGGGTTATTAATGACTGGTGCACGTGTGCGATAAATGACGGCAGTAAGTTAGCCCTTCAGGAAAACCCCCGCTGGCTTCC
>LQNS02276498.1:2537186-2548667 GCA_001587735.2 Parhyale hawaiensis | reverse complement strand
AGTAAGTCGATTAATTTGTAACCATTGTGACAAATCGCTAATGAGTTTTGTCAACTTCTGTATGGCAATATCAAATGAATTGTCGGTTACTGTAAACACCGCATCATCTGCAAACAGGATTGTATCAGCATTTTCAAAATGAATTATATCATTGATAAACACATTAAACAGTAATGGTCCTAACACCGAGCCCTGCGGCACCCCAACACCAACATCCGCCGTGCATTACAGTTCATCATTAATTATTACAAACTGTCGCCTATGAGTCAAATGACTTTCTATTAATTTAGATATATTGTTTCTTACTCCATAATGTTGTAACTTTTTCAGTAATATTTCCCTATCTACCGTATCAAATGCTTTCTTTAAATCAAGAAATAAACAAATAATGTAAGATTTAATACTATAGTAGGGAAGAATGCTTGTAAGCAGCTCGAAAATTGAATGAATTGTACTTTTATTTTTTCTAAACCCAAACTGCTTATTGCTGAAAATTTTATTCTGCTCAAAGAAGTTTGATAATTGGGAATGAATGCATTCATCCAAAATTTTATTTACCAGAGACAAAGTGGATATCTGTCTGTAATTCGAAAGAGTATACATATATATTGACGCTGCCACTCTTGTAAAGAGGAACAACCCTTGCCTCCTTTAAAACATCAGGATATACACCAATAGATATACATTTGTTAAAAATGGAACATATATAGGTAGCGATATATGGTAAAACCAGCAATAAATGTTTGGGTTGAATCTCGTCCTTATTAAAGCGTCTGTTTATCATTGCACACACCCTTGAATGTATTTCGTCAGTTGTTATTTGGTAAGAAATTGCGCGAGTCTTCTATTACAGGACTAGTTAATAAATCATATTGCACGTGGTTTCTTGGTAAATATTGCACCAGTTCATTAGCTATAGATGAGAAATATTTATTAAAACTAGAAGCTAGAGCTTTTACTCGCAAAACTACACCGTCTACTTTAATTTCATGGACGGTATGTAGACCACAGAACACTATGTATATAGCTTCTGGAGTCCTATTTTATAACTTTTTTCTCTCAGGTCACGACGTATAAATTCGGCAGATAGTCAACGAAGCGCTTTGTAGGGGTTGATTTTTCTCGGGAAGTAGCAAACTATTTTTTCTAGCTTACTGTATTTTACTTCTTCTTCTTCTTCTACAGCAGTAATATTTCCGATCAAAGGGGGGTCGCTGAAGCGGATCTTGCTATTCCATGTATTTCTGTCCATTACCATCTTGGCTGCGGAGCGCTGACATGCATACAAGCTGGCTGGAGTTACATTCAAGTTTGTTGCAGTATTTTACTCAAGATTTTTTTCTGCCTCTCACTATTGCAGACGCAAGCCTAATCAAGAAGGAAGATAGGGAACGTATAAGTAGTACGACTACTGTCTCAAGATCGAAGACGTTCTACGAATGCATAGAGAGAGATGAATCGTCTATGCGATACAGTCAAGAAAGACTTGAAGCAGAAATGTTAAAGAAGTGAATGAGAGCTGCTGATAAGCGTCGACGGAAAAATGAGGAAACAAGTCAGAGGAAAAAAGCCCTAAGGTTCAAAGCACGACAAAGGATCAATTAAGAAAATGAACCAAATCAGAGAAGAGAAGATTCCGCAACGGCCTATATTAATAAAAAATATCGAGTATTGCGTAAATTTTTTCACGCGCAGGTGCACTTGTAATATAAGAATTATTAGCGAAAAACAGTGTAGCACTGCCAGTGCAAACTGTAATAGGTTAAGTAATGTTTGGTTAGGTTACGTTAGATTAGGAAAGACTAGGTTAGGTTAGGGTAGGTAAGGTTAGGGTAGGTTAGATTAGGTTTGGGTAGAGTAGGTTAGATTAGGTAAGGTAGTGTTAGGTTAGGTAAGGCTCGGTTAGGTTACTTTAGGTTAGGCAGGGCTTGGTTAGGTTAGTTAAGGCTAGGTTAGGTATGGGTTATTAGTAATAAGATCAGACCCTCAGAACAACTATCACACCAGTCTTTCCCTCCTGTACAATTGTCACCGCAATATTCCTCTACTGTACACTTGTCACCCCAATATTCCTCTCCTGTACAATTGTCACCCCAATATTCCTCACCTGTACAACTGTCACCCCAAATGCCTCTGAGGTCACAAACCTACAGGTGATCCCAGAAATGTATCAGCCAATAGCGTCACTCCTTACAATCTCCTTGGGGCATCCTGGGTAATGACATGACAGAAGCATCTTGGGTACTTTCCAATATGGCGTCGTGTGTGCGGGAGGTTTAGTGTGTGTCGCTATTGTTTATTACATAAACGTTAGTAAAATTGTTCAGTTGCAGTTTACTGTGCCTTTCATGTGTGTATTACATTCTACTTTATAACTTGTTGAAATGCAAAGTTTTCTTGGTGAACGGAAATCATACAATTTTGTCTTTTTAAACTCATGCGAATCTTTCGATTCCGTGCAAACCATTCGCTTCAACCTAGGCAGACATTTTCAAATGATTTTCTCAGTTCTCTTTATGGCGCTGAAAATCAAGATGTAATACAATACATCAAAATATATTGTGTATTATTTTCTTTCTTTTACTTATGTAATTATGTATATGGCCAGTATTGGTAGTTCCAATATGAGATAATAAATGATAAACAATTGGTGGGAAAACCTTTCTGGTATACTGCAGCGCAAGGAGCCGCCGCTCTCTTACTCATTTGTTTACACCAGCAGAGTGACGTGGCAGTCGCCCATTGGCTGAAATTGACGCCAGTCACGGCGGTTCCTGATTGGCTGAGATTGGGCGAAGGGTGTTCCCTTAGGGCTGACGTAACTATGTGTAGTTAAATGAACTGTCTAATGCACTTTTTGCGTTGCCGAAGTTTAAATCTCAGCACTGAGATATCTTAAGCTTCCATTAGCACTCTTATGCATCCTGATTCTTAGTTTCTTCCCACAGATAATTCCGCTGCATTAGCAGCTATTCTTCCAATTTTGATGCAATTGTCTACGAAACAGCTTTCAATAACCAAACAACTATCGGACAAATGAGGCATCCTAGGGGTATCTATGATGCCATATCGAATCAATTACTCTTAGTTTTGCTGAAATGCCTGTTAAAGCAATTAATTTTTTCCTTGTCAGAGAAAGAAAATAAGAGTGTCGATGCTCAGTAATTATGAAGCTGTGAACCCTCATCTGCATGATCTTTAAAGTTGGCAATTGAACGAAGGAGAGCATGATCAATGAAGCAGGATCACCACAATTTATTCGCTGTCATTTGTGGCAGCGGGCGCCTTCTAGTTAATATATAATGTAAGACACCTAAAAAATAGCAGCGAACTGGAAACAAATAACCCACGCTCTACATAATAGCAACAAGTTAGTAAAAAATAAACACCTTTAACACCTTTATTTGTTCTCAAAATATTTACTATCAGATTTTACCAGTAAATTCATTGTCCACAGATGAAAAAGAGAACGTGTTCTACTAAAAGCAAGTGCATCGCTTATGGAACACAGCTGAAATTTTGGAACACAGCTGAAGGAAATCTTCACAGTCCGTTAAATGTTCAATCTCAGATTAAGGACATAATTTTTCACTTCATCAAGAACACACAAGTTAGATCCTATCACTCTAAAGTTTGCAGTAGTAAACACGACGATAAAATACTGTTGACACTCAGAAGCCGCTATTATTTGCTGTAGAGTTTCCCAGAACAAAATAATTTTCAGATACTGGTTGCTAGAAACGTAATAAAATCGATTATCTAAGCTAATGTCACATTCCGAGCCCTGGAATATCTCATTACTATTCGCAACAAAAAACTATAGTGACAAACCAGTTAAGAGCGTTCATCAAGCAGAGGAGGCTCACTTGGTACGACCAATGAAAACAAAGAAGAAAGTTACAGATGGTATGATCTTATATGATCCTACATATTGCACATAGACTAGCAGAATAAGTCTAGTTCGCACCAGTTGCAGGAGTGAAGCGAGAATATTGTATTTTTAACAATAGACAAAGCGGTGTTTCAACAGCAAACATGTAAAACTAAAATAAACAGAAGAGGCATTTACAGAAAAATATTGCACTAGTCGCAACCACTTAATATATAATCTTTGTACTTCTTTTTGAACTGGAAATTGTTCATAGGTTGAGTCAGGTCAGCTGGTAAGGCATAGAAAGCACGGATACTTTGAAAAATAACAAACCTTCTTTGGACTTCAAGTCTGATAATCGGAAAATTAAATTTGTGTTCGCGTGTGTAGTGATTATGGGACGGCACCAAACGATCGTAATACTGCCCAAAAAGTCAAGATCGGTTAACATAGCATTACAGATAAATTTGAGAAGAAAATATTAATAAACATCCTCGAACTTAAGCAATGAGAGTTGCAAACATGGTATTCACGGACATCAGTGGTACATTAAAACACACTTTGGCGAATGTGATTCGGCGGAAAAGATTGAAAATATTGTATTTTCAGTAGCTATGAAAACGTTTGATTCTATTATTTTGTGTACAAACATGAAATTTTGTGTGCTTTTCATCATTGATATCGCTGAATGCAGTTGCAAATTTTATAATCTGACGTTATAAGTTTTTGAAGTACAGCAAAAAATACATCGGGGTAGGCATAATAGATGAAAGAAAATTCGTATTAGTCTTGCTGACAAGCTATGATTTCGTGTCTGTAAAAATTGCTAGTTGTTTTGACCAACTTCTATTCAAGAAAAACATGTTGATACAATGATAAACTAGAGAGCACTCTGAGAGCGCATACCTCCGCCAAGCAAGGCAATGGTAACGAAAGGTTCAAATTGGCTCTGAAACCATGATTCTCTTTGCGTCAACATTGTGTCAACACCAAAATCTAATCATTTCTGCCTTTTGATAGAATTAATAGTTTCTGCAATTTCTTGCAGATCCGTTCATATCTTTTTGAGTTATGCTGCTATCAAACATAATGACAAACGTAAGTCAAACACACAAACGGACTAACCGTTCTGCACCAAAATTTAATCATCTATACATGTCATTTAACTCTACTAACAACTCCTGCAAATTTTATAAAGATCCATTCAAAACTTTTTAAGCTATGTACCTATTGTGCTAACCAGCTCAAAATGAAACCTCGCAATCAGAGCTGGGATTCGGTATGGTCATAGTGCATAAACTGCACTTCTGTATTTTTGACATTTCCAAGAGATTTTGCAATTGAATTAGTATTTTGGGATACTAAAATGAAAATTTTGGGTGGGGGAAACAATTTTTGAGCTACAACGGGGCTGTTACCCATAAGGTTAGGTAGACAAAGGACTGGTTCAGCTAATACCCATATAGCAACAGCTTTATCTGCACTAGACTGGTATATATAGATTTCTTGTAGGATATTAGCAGAACCAGTCCTTGCCTACCTAACCTTATGAGTAAGAGCCACNATCCTGACCACAGGATGTGCACTTCACTACACTTGGCAACACTCCGTGACGTATGAAAATATCGTCAGGGGCATCACTATTTTCGTATATTTTTTTAATTATTGACCAACGCTGTTCACTGCAACCACTACACGCCATGGCAAAACACCGTATTATGAAACGGCCTACGAGCGTGATTGTTCTTGTTTACGTCGCAACGCTTGAGAGCGGAAGATGGCGGATGTACATCGCCCGTCGGAGAAATGATTTTAATCACCTTACATATTAATTTCAGTGAATACATTGTTGAAAGCATCACAAATGGATATCCCCCATCTGAAATATGATTATTAACATTATTACACACTAATACATCTTACACTATTGTCGGGAATGTCGAAAATCCAGAAGTGCAGTTTATGCATTATGACCTTCGGTATTTCTTCTGTACCGCCTTATAGGCATTCGGTAGTTAAAAACGGGTCATTTGGTTCCGTATTTTATGACAATTATATACCGAATGATTCGGTATTTTTTCGGTATTTGGTTTGGTATTATTCTTAAGACTTCGGGCCCGAGGCCCAGATGTTCAAAACATCGTTATGTAAACAGCTGTTGTCTTAACGCCGCTTACGTGAACCTTAGAAGTTGTGAGCGAATGCTTAAAATATTCAGAACGTCCACTTAGCTGGATTTAATCTTAAATATGCTCCTAACTTTAAGGTTGGTCGGAGGAGTCGTAAATGCTACTACGTCAACAGCTGTTTAACTAAAATAGCGATAAAATAATTTATAGAGAGAACAATATTGCATAATTTTGAACTTTTAGCTCTATTGGAGTTGGTTTTATGATAATGGCAACGTGTTCGGTGCACCTACAACCCTCAGACTAGAGTTATTTCACCAGACGAAAGAATGCACCAGCCTAATTCAATGCTTCAGGGTATTCATAGTTTACACTGCTGCACTCAACGCCTTTTTGCATCTCTGGAAAATGATCACAGTCTGACATAATGATAAGCTACAATGAAAGTTCCCAGATGATAAGTACAGACTTGGTAATTATCTTCATTTAGTACCTATTTATAAGAATAACCCTGATCAAAGCACTTGCTGTATTAAATGCTAATGCGCAAAACCAACAGCTGTTACCTAAATGACATATTAATTAAGCTGGCTGCAGACAATAGATTTTCGTCCCGTGCTTTCACTTCTCAGTGTTCGAATGCGTTGCTGTGTCTGTGCAAACAACAAAAACGAGAACTGCTTTCTGAGACGACATTCACCAAAAATTTGAAAAGACACAAGACACTGCACTGTTGACACTTGCTAAGCCAGCGCAAGCGCAGATGACGGTACACATTTTATCGAAACTATTGGTTGACCCACAGTTGTGTTTGCAAGGACAGCACGAAATATTCGAACGCGGTGAATGAAAATTCAGTTGTATCATATAAAATACGCACCGTATTTCAAAGTGTAACATGCCATTTTTTAGCTCTAAATTTCTTTGATTGTTTATATACATCCAAAACTGCGCTGCTTTGTTAGTTTCTAACATGTTAAAACTGACTGCCTACTGGTGTTAATCCAGACTATAACTGTAAATCCTGTCCCTTGTGTTAGGTTTAAGAATGGTACTTTTATGGCGATGAAACCCGCTAGTCAAAGAAAGAGTGTCGTCAATTTTTCGTCCTAAAGTAACGTTGAAGTCTTCTAAACACAGCTATGAAGTTGTCAATATATCGAGTGAAAATGTTTACCGTTACCTTAGCTTACTCCGTAAGTGCCGTTAGTTAACTTTCGGACATATTATTATATCTGAAGGGATTTATATGTCAAAATAGTTTGCAAGTGTGTGCCATTTTTTTAAATGGGCGCATCAAAACATTCGGACGAAAAGATGAAGACACTCGTTCTTTTGAATAGCGTGTGGCATCGGCATTATAAGTTGCATCAAAACTGGCTCAATCGGAATGTGAACTGCTGCAGCTGTGATTATTTCCCTTGTTATTAATTGTAGCCTATAGTTCCTCATCACTTAAGTTTGGATTCCTTTTTTTTTTTTGTGCTGGAATCAAATTATCCATTTCAATGTATTGAAGCTAAAGGAACGACAGATGCAGCTGAAACAATAGTATCAACGTGAGTTTCGCTCACACAGACTCCGATTAGCTGTTGCCCCAATGTTTACAAAGCGCGCTCTGCCTGCATTTGTAACGCGCTTTCCTATTGGCTGAGCGAGTCTCACGGCAATTTTTCAGCATGCCCTCGCAGAAGCCTTCACGTTCACGTAAAACTGCTTTGAACATCTCAGCGTACGATTAACGTAGAGTTATTTTAACGTAGTCATTTACGCTTAAAACTGAATCGTAACTTTATGCAAACTTGGCTAATTTAAAACTTTTAAACATCCGGGCCCGAGACCCCGCGGACAGAAAGCAACAACGGGAAGCCCGAAATGCTGCTAAAGGAAATCCAACAAGAAGCCATTTACAGCTGACTTGAACGCCTGCAGGCCAACACGACCGAAAGCCGATACCGGCAATGAGTTCAAAACCCTAATAAACCCGGATTTGAAGCACCCACCAAACTGATTAGTTCGGCATCTAACATTCTCCGACGTGAAAGAGCGCGTACCGACCGCAGCACGTGTAATTCTCGTAGACTTTGAGGGCCGGGACAGAAGAATACAACCAATGTCTCTCTTTATCGTACACTTTATAAAACATACAGAGTTCGGCCACCCCCTCTCCTGTGGGACAGATTCGCCAGATCATTATCTGCTCACAGCCTGCTGGTCGAACTAACAAGTCGGTCCAACCGACGTCAGTGACTGTCAGCCGCTGAAGCCCAGACCAACACAGGCAACGAAAAAGCATAAAAACATTCTGCGGACAACCTCACTGTCACCAAACACAGAATTCACCTTACTCAGGAGCCCAAATTTAGTGGTAGCACGTGGCACCAGTCGCCTGATGTACGGCTCAAAAGTAAGCTTCTAATCAAAGACAACACCAAGAATCTCCAAGGAGATAGACTCCTGGAGCAAAGTATCATCTATCTCCAAATGTGGATGCTGCGGCACAAGTGTCCGAGACCGACTGATAATCATCGACTTGGTCTTACTGGCATTCAGCTTCGTACTTCAGGCCGAACACCATGCACTATGCTTGACAAATCCCTATACAAAGATTTGGCGACAGCATTACGCATGCTGGGAGCAGATATCACTGCTATCAAAGTGGAATCGTCGGTATAGTTGATCACCGTGTTTTCCAGCGAAGAGAACATGTCGCTGGTATACAGAATGAATAACATCGGGCCAAGCACGCTACCCTGAGGGACGCCAGACTACACCGCGACTGAGGCACTCAACACGCTGTCAGCAGATACACTCTGCGTTCGCTCAGAAACAAAATCACGAATGATTGACAGAACCTTACCACCCACTCCAAACGACTCAATCTTGTATAATAGACCCCTGTGGTTGACCCTGTCAAACGCCGTGCTAAAGCAGCAAAACGTCCAACCTTACAAGCGCCCAATTTCTCGAACACTTTCGACAAAATATGCGTCAGCGTAATAGGCCGGTAGTTGGTGACATGGGGTGACTCTGGACCTTTGGGAATGGGAGTAATATTCCCAGTACGCCAACAAGGGGAAAATTTCCTAACCGTATCAGGCGCCGGAAGATCACTGCTAGCTTAGGGGAAAGAACCCCAGCAAGCTGCTTATAAACAGAGGAAGTTTAAAAAACTCCTCATATATATATAAAACGCCTTCAAAAGTGTTATAATACATTCTATTGCCCAAAGAACACCTATTTTAAACGTTTAACTACATCATCCATTGGCAGTTTACGCTCCACTAAGCTAGGAAGGACGTGACAGTTTAGTGAGCGAAACGTTATGACACATTACGGCTAATTCTCACAGCGCATCATCTCTTCTCTTGAATAAAGTGCAATAGTGCATGAAAAAGCTCAACTGAACAAAAATCAATGGGACTTTCCTAATGTCTTCCAGGTAGGACGGTGAATCATAGAGGGCAAAGAAGCTTTTTCTTGGGAGCAGGAAATTCAAATGTATCCAAGACAGTCATTCGGTACATCCATTCGGTATCGGTAGAAGATTCAGTAAAGATTCGGTATCGGTATTTCGATAGGTGAAAATACCGCCAGTACTACCGCAATACCAAAGTTCATTCGGTAGTGCCAGCTCTCCTCGCAACAAATAGACGAACGAATAAACAGATCATGCCTAACATACCTAAGAACTCGTGTAAATTTCATGAAAATCCCTCCATAACTTTTTATATGGAACTGAGAAAAACTAGGCTGATAAACAAACAAACAAACAAACAGATGAACGAATTTCCACCATAAGTTAATCATCTGTTACTGTTAACATACCTAACAATCCATGAAAATTTCGTAAAGATTGGCTCATAACTTTTTGAATTATCTTAGTGACAGACAAAGAGAGAGAGAGAGACAAACAGACAGAGAGACAGAGAAACACGACTGAAACATAATTTCCTTGGTGGAGGCAAATATAATTTTAGTAGTGGTTACATATGCAGCACAGTCTTTAAAGCTAATGCACGTCTGCAAAACGACATTTCTGTCAAAAAAAGTTAATTGACTCGCTAAATGTGAATTACTGTGAGAAAAAAAAATCTATATCTACCTTGGGAAAGTTCATATTCGCCGTCATGACGCGTTGTAATTATGAATAAATTGAGAAAATCCCGTGCCCCAGAGAGAGGAATGAGAGCAAACACTGTATGAAGTGGTCGAGATCTAGCGGGAAAGCAGCTGACATCCGCGATGATTTTCTCGGAGTTTTTCCGAAAAATGAGTACTTTATTCATGCATATCTCAATTAATAAATGATTGCTGAAAAATCAGCTGCCCAAGGCATAACGAAAAATTAACATTGGATTAACAGCATAGGAATTTATCAAAATTCCACCTTCAATCAGTGGCTTCAGTAGTAAAAAAAAAGATACCTACGAGCTAGCGGGAATATGAATAAAATGGCACATGAAGATGCGATAGTGGAAGAGACTCCCTCTCCCCCCCCCCCCATATTATACACAGGTGTACGCACACCTGACGCATTCCATCCGAGGCCTGGTCTGCATTAGTTACAGATTAACACGCGAAGCATTCTTCATCTAGCATAAACCGGTGACTCGCCTAGTGACTAAAAGTTTAACTTGTACAAACTTACATAATCTCTCAGTAAATGAAAGTCTCAAGCATCAAAAACTAGGACGTTCCTCATTACATAAAAATCTGACGAATCGTTAGCTACGGTAGTATAATTTTTAAAGTTCTACGTTTGTATGAAGATAATTATTAAATTTGTGGTGAGTAGTTCGACTCATTTTATTGACATTTATTTTTATGTATTGGAAATTTTGTTCAAATAGAAGAAGAAATTTTATTTGGCAAGCTAAACGCAATCTCTTTTTAAATTTTACTATGCCTCTAACACTGCGCATTACATGGTTATGAAACTGGTACATACTATGAACAAAACAAATGAGAACATGCTCAACATTCCGGAATTGTATGAAATATTATTACAGCTATAAATTTGCAAGACACAGGGCCATAACACGCCAAACTAATCTATCGAACTAGCACCTTATTAGTACAACCCCACGAATACCCTCCCACATGGAGAAATATACTGTGCCTAGACATGAGTATTTGCACAACTCTATTTTTTATGTATTTTTAAAAATTCAGGGTCTGCTTTAGGATAATTAATATTATATATATGCTATATAAGCTATATAGCATATATATAATAGAATATTTAAACAGAACAGTCAAATGTGCACTTATGACAAGAAAAATTAACACAAGCAAAAGTAATGAGGGACAAAAGTATTTGACCAAAATAATTAGGACATTAGTACTTGGTGGCGTGACCTCTATTGGCAATAACAGCATGGAGAAGATTGTTATAGCTGGAAATTAACTTTTCACATTCACTTGATGGTATTTTTTTCCATTCTTCCATGCAGATAACCTTTAATTCAGTAAGGTTTT
>LQNS02276498.1:2518214-2536294 GCA_001587735.2 Parhyale hawaiensis | reverse complement strand
AATACTTTTGTCCCTCATTACTTTTACTTGTGTTAAATTTTCTTGTTATAAGTGCACATTTGACTGTTCTGTTTAAATATTCTATTATATACTGTATATGTTATATAAACTTCCTGTATTAATTATCCTAAAGCAGACCCTGAATTTTTAAAAATACATCAAAAATAGAGTTGTGCAAATACATATGTCTAGGCACTGTAAGTTTCCTGTTGAAATTACAGATTGTTTCTTTGAGGTAATGAAGGTACATTTAAGTCTCTCCGAGTGGAGATTTTTTGGCTTGATACTATTACATCTGATTGGTTTAATAATATTTAACGAAAAATCATGCAATATGCATGGCGGTATCATACAGTACAAACTGTACAACCTCCTGCCCAAACAATCAAATTCAAAATCAAGTATTTCTGTCAATAGGAATATATTCAACAATTGAACCTAACACAGCATAAGATTTGCGAACCTTGCCCAGCTCAACACATGATAATATTGAAGATTGTAGCTTAAGTTAGACTTCACGCATTTCTAGAATGCAACGCCTTCTTGCTGCAAAGTAAGCTACAACAGAAATTCTAAAGCCTAAGACAGTGAGAAGCTACAGATCATGCGTGGTCGTAGCCTAGATTGAAGATATTTGCTAAAAACTAAAGGAATTAACATAAGTATCAGACTACACAAGTTACATTATATAATTGTTACAAATCGATGAAAATAAAGGTCATCCAGGTTCCATGTATTTCGCATAAAATAATCCAGAAAAAGTATTATTTTATGCGAAATTGTTACAAATGGCGGTACCGGGGAATTCCCGGAACTAGAGACAGGAGATTCGATCGTCTTGATTGGTTTCATGAGAACTCTCAGTTTGGAGATAACAAGAGCTATGGCATGTTTGTTGGTTTGACGTACTACCAAGAGAGTTTGACGACACTTTTTGTATATTATTATATCGTAATCATTTATATTAGCATCCGCCATCACTACTGTTCATTGCAAATGGCACTAAGTGTTTTTTTATTATCGGGGGTATTGCTTTCCTTAGTATTCTCTGTTTCCGAAGCCTCTGTGTGAGGATTTTCGCTGTACCGTACAACTTAGGTGAGAATCTAAATATTACTCTCATCGATCGCGTAATAAACTTTGCCTACGGCGCGCATATGTACACGGTGCCGTGCAATCGGGTGTTACAGCAATTGAAAAGCCCTCAACAGACTTTGCAGATTCATAGGACACCTTCCTTAAAGCTAGAATACTACTACCAGATCCATAGAGCACAATTAATAATCGCTTCTGAACAGGCGGCAAAATCAAAAACATATTATAAGAAGAAGGTCGTTGAGATTAATGAAATATTCATATAAGTCTATGCCCATGGATAAAGTGCCAGTAGGAAAGAAAATATCTGAAAAAGTAAGAATCCATTTAAAAACTCCGCAGATCTACAGATACAACTTATCATTTGAAATACTCGCTGCCTTATTCTAGAAAACATGGTAAGCAGAAGAACATTGAGATATATCAAGCGCACCCGTTTATTTGCGTATACAGTATAAGATTTCCAATGCCGAAAAAGTCATGAGCCGAAGAATGTCGTGTTGAATGTAGTAAACTTGCATAAAGAGGATGATTAATTTTGTTCTCTGAGATGTACCATGGGAGCATCCTACTGGCAGGCTGAGCATCCTGTGGCCGATAATTAATACACCGATACAAAAATAACACTGGGTGTTTACCGACCCTTAAATAACATTGCATAATAGATATAGTGGATGCACTCTTGGGTAGACAATAGTTACTATCGCTTAGTTTAACCGGTTTTCATAGTGTTGCAAGCAACCTGCTTTGAAAAAGCCAATTTTAGGCGAGCTCTCTTGGTAGATCATTCCACAAGAAGACTCCTGTTTATTATAATTATTATTACTATTAAATTGCACTAGACTGGCGACGTGGGAACGAAGAAACTCCATGAGGTTGACAACTCCCCACGCAACCAGCCAAGAGAGCGAAGAAAAAAAGAAAGAGAAGATGCGAGATCACAGAATAGCTCTGTGTACAGATCGTTTAAAGCTGCCAACTACCTCACCAGCAAAGACAGAGCCATCAAGATCATTCCAAACATCTACACATGATGGAAAAAAATGAACGAGAAAAACTAGGCAGTATGGCATCATACCGGTTCCAAGGCAAACTCATGAAGAGCACCAATACGCCGAGTATACCTCACCCGAGCAAATGACCTCTCATAAACTTTCGAGAAAATAGGTGTGATCGAGATGGGTCTATAGTCGGAGGTTCGAGATGAGACAGAGCCCTTCGGAATAGGCGTCACATTCCGGAAAAGAGCCCAACCGTAATATCCGATAGAACATAGAAGCAAGCGGGGCTACGAGCACAGTAGCCACCTTTCGAAGAGAGGAAACATACCCGATGGATCATTGCTCCCATAGGGGTCCAGGTCAAGGAGAAGGCGGTGCACTTCAGAAGAACGAAAAGCAAAACTGGAGAACCTCGGTTCGGTTCTGAGTCACACGCTAAAGAAATGCGCGCTCGGTCCCGGCTCTGCTTCCCATCAAAGTAGTGCAACAAAAGGTCCGCCTTGGTAACAGGGTCCGCAACAAGATCACCACCAGCACCAATTATAGGGCGGGATGGGAGCAAAAAAGCTCACACCAAGCACAGCGCTCTTCAAGGTGGACCACCACTTAAGTGCGCTAACAGACGAAGCTTGCAACTCCCTGTACCTCAAATTATGCTGCCTCTCAGCTTCACAATAAGTAGACCCAGCCCAACGCTGCAGTTCCCTGAAACACTGAAAGTCAGCAGCAGACCGGCTAGTACGCCAACGGGCGTATGTCTCCCGCATCAACTGGTGCGCCCTCCTACAGACATCATCAAATCAGGGTTTATCACCTGTCCTGACCGTAATGAAGCGGAAAGGGACATAGACACGCACCAGGTCAGATAAAAGCCGATCCAAAGTAGACCCAGGAACACCCCAAAGTAGTGCAAGGATGACGCCAGAGACAGCGTCCCAATTCACCCTGGACTTCAAAAATATTGCACGTCTAACAGTGACTCTGGGGACCCGCTGACGGACTTGCAGTATCGCAGAGAGGGCACCATGGTCCCAGGAACCAATGGGAGACGCCACTGACACCCGAACCAAATCAAGAACATCAGTCAAGGTCAAGAACACTTCCTATCAAATGATTGGGACCTTCAACCAACTGCTCACAACCAGAGGCACTCGCGAAGTTGAAGACTGAAAGGCCATGACAATCGATCCTCCCAGAACCTAACTATGTCATATAGTGACAAATAAAATCGCCCATAATGACAAAAGCAGAACGCCCATCCGATGACTGAATTCCAGCCATTGTATCTAAGAGGCAATCAAAAGCCCTATCATCAGCAGACGGGCTACGATACACTGAAAACAAATAAAAGTTCTTGAATGAGCCACAGATTTGGAGCACCATCACCTCACAACATGAACGCTCATATTCATTCTACCTAGGCACAACAACACCCTTTCGAACGTAAGCAGCCAGACCTCAAAATCCAGGGCACGAGTCTGGCAACCGCAGTATTGGCTTTTCAAAGTTCGTGATCATCAGCTCAGAAATATAACGATGGCTTGAGACAAGCGTCTCCGAACACAGCACCAGACCATAATTAGAAGAGGCCACCGAGAGCTCAGCCAAATTACCATAGAGACCCCGAACATTAGCACACCAGATGCGTCAGGAGCAAGAACCAGAACCACGAAGACCAGGGTTCTCCTCCACATCCAGATAGCGAACTATCAGGCGCGCCCAAAAAACGTAAAAAATAGTCACCATAAACAAAATATAACATCAAGCATCATACAGCTATACAAATCGACAGTGACGAGAGCTACAAAAGTGGCCAGCAATCCACGCGCTCCAGATCCTGCCATCTCAAGTACGGGCTTTGGCTTTAAATGGAGAAGAAGAGAAAGGAAAAGAGCATCAAGTCTTACTACCTGATGGAAGAGAGAGAGAAAGAGACAAAGGAGCAGACTGCGGAAAACTGAGTACCCAGCTATGGCACCAGCCTGTTCATCTCCTCTCAAGGATGCTGTTGGACCAGAAAAGGTTTCATCCACCTTTAGAGGGGTATTTCCTCCAACTCAGAGGCTACCCAGAGCCCCAAACCCAAAGCTGGCTCACACGAACGAAGAAGCGTCCGGTGGCTAGACAATGGGGGGAGGGGGCTGATGCCGAAGGCGCATTTTTCCTAGTTCTGGACGCCGATATGCAGTTGGGAGATTGTTGTTTCGAGAGATTGCCTGTCGGAGCTCATATCATGCCTATATGGGAAATTGAACAATATCAGCGGAACTGCGCCTGCTACACAAAGAGTGAAATATATCCATGGCCTCATCAACTTTCAATTTTGCTTTGATTAAGGGTTACTCAAGTTTTTTGAGAAGAGAACTTGCATTGCTACGTTTCCGAAATTTGCCAGTTAGAACTATTTTTGCTGCAAAGTTTAGTGATTTCTGTATATCTGTGCTATTTTTTGAAAAGTTATTCCCCAAACTAAACTACAGTTGTTGTTGTTGTTGTTGTAGAGGGAGAGACTCAAAGATTGGATGAGTAGAAGACATGCCTTTTCATCCAATAAGTTTCACCTAAGTGTTTTATTTTTTATGAAGAGTATAAGGGTACCAATAACAGTTTTACACAGTTTTTGGACTTATCAAAATCGATCACTAGTCCATCATCACTTCCATCCAGTGTCCAACTCAAGATGGCGGCCACCGTCACCACGAACCAGAGGCACATATTCCAATCATGTCCTTACTCGCATTCCTGTTGAACAATTTAAGTGAACAAAAATCGATAGTATTTCCATTGAGATTGTAGATGGTTGATACTTATAGATAAGAAGGGCCTGTAACATATTCAAGTGGACTATATTACGAGCGATACATTAGTGATATCGCGCGGGTCCTCATTCGTTGGCTTACGATCATGAACCCAATCTCAATCCATTTCACACTCAGCGTGTGCCGAGCTTAAATGTTAACGATTATGCACGGCGTATTCAATTCACCGAGTGATTTTTAGAAAAAGAACACGATTTTGTATCAAAAGTTTTTTCTCAAATGAAGCACCATTCCCGCGAGAGGGAGCGTCCAACCTGCATTGCATGTGAGCATTTCTGGTTGCACGTTGACGCACATACTACACGGCAAAGCGATTACCAAGTTAGTTTTCCTGTAAATGTGTGGTTTGCAGGAGACTCACCTGGACACATTTATTGGACGATTCTTGATGAGGTATTGCAAAAGTTACTAGAAAAGTAGGCGAATCGCAGAGGAATGCGGTTTTAACAAGATGGTGTTCCGGCGCACGTCAGAAGTGAAGTTAGGCAGTTATTGTTCGACCGGTTTCCAAACTGTTGGAGTGATGGACCAATCTCATGCATGGCTACCACGTTCTCCTGACATGGTGTGTCTTAATTTCCAACCTTGTGGTCACCAAATGAGGCTATGCGAGGATTAGTGAAATCGCTTGGTATCTTCGCGCGAGTTCAGCAATCACTCCGCCATGGCGCCTCCACGCATGCATCGAAGTCGACGGGCGTCATTTTGAACATTAACTGTAACCATCCAACATACTCGTAATTTAACCTCTGTCTGTATTCATTAACATAAGCATATTCGGATTTTTTTTTCAATTACTTGCCAGAGCTGTAAAAATCAGCTTCTCAAATTTTAACTCTTCGTAACTTTTAAACGAAAGACTTTTGGACATGCCTCTATAGAGACTGATATATATGCTTATTGCATCGAAAGGAACCGTAGGCTAAAATTTGTAAAAAAAAAAGGATACCCTGTCAATCTTGTAACTCAAAGCTGGGATTTAAACATCACGTGTCAGCATGGGACTAGGATTATGTAGAATTAATCACTAAGTACTATATAACTGCAGTCTAACTTGGTTACGCCAGAGCAGAGAGGTTATATAGTGATGAAAATTTCTTGAGAATGAATTGATATTTATGTTATTAATACTTGGCAGCAGAGGATGGACGATGGCAATATCTTACATTGAAAATCAATCACGGCTGGGCTTCTGTCATAATTAAGTAAGTTTAGACTTATAAATACGAACTTCAAATCACTCTTACTGTAAAGAAAATCGGTGTGCCTGAATGCACAATTTTTATATCTAAGAACAAGCTAACTATATTTTGGCCAATATCTGTACCACGCTTAAAAACGCAAAAATATTCCAACTAATGTCGGGCTCACACTGGTTGGAAACCACGTTTCCAACGGTTTTTTCAGAGGGGTTGTCAACGCGTTGCCATTCCCGCTGGAAATGCATTGCGTACGCCTTGCGAACGGTTGAAGGCTTCAGAGGAAGTTTCGGAAACCCTGTTGGCAACGGACAATCGAACCAAACAGAGAGAGAAAGTGGTCCGCAGTTCTGAGGGCAATTTGTAGTTTGAGTTTGGAAGTATACATATAGTGCACTTCTAAAGGGTGTTCCATTAGGACGGACAGAAGTTAGCAATACATAAAAGTCTTATTGGTAGAAGCTTACTGATTTCTCTATTGTATCATATTATGTGATTCATAGCAATTATGTGTGAAAGGTAATATCGCCCAAATCTCGGCCGAAGCTTCGGCAGCACACCTCCACTCGATGGTCAAAATTTTTTATGTCGTTCTGTATACTTGGTCTTCGGGAATTCTCTTACGGTGACAGGCGAGCGAGACCGTGTCATGATAACAAACTTTATATGATCTGAATTGCATGCTAAGGATGTTGAAGATTTGTGGTACCAACAGGACGCCGCCACACAGCCAATTCAACAACGGCTTTACTGAATGAGAAGGTCCCAAGTCGCATTATCTTTCGAAACAGTGAAGTCCGGTTATCCGTATTGAATACAAAAAATCCGTACAAGCCCGGACTTATCCATATATCTGGCTACACTGAGTGCACTGCCCATAGGCTGTCGCCCCTGTGACCTGTGACCTTCAACATGAAGGGTGAGCACAAAACAACAAATAGGGAAAATGTAAGAAATAAAAATTCACTTTTCATCGCACATACCACACAAAAATTCACGGCAGCAAGTTGCAAATAATATTTTTGATCCAGACAAATTACTTTCTACAAATGCTGGCGCAAAAGGTGTTGGAAAACAGTGTGAATGGGGTTTTCCATCAGGCCTTTCGAAAGGAGTTTCCAACGACGTTGACAAACCGGTTTCCAACACGTTGCGACAAGCCTTTTAACGCTAGTTTCGAACGCCTTGCGAACGCTTCAAAAACACTGGATAGTTGAAAAACAGTTTGCAACATAGTTGACATCCCCTTTCGCAACGCGTTCCCAACCAGTGTGAACTGCGCGTGCGTACAGTTTTGAGCAGCCAAAGCAATATGCCGTCCCGTCATAAAACAGTGCGTGAAAATTTAGTCTGATTTCTTTGATAGGATAAAAATAGACTATTTGTAAGTGTGTGTAGAATTTATTCTTTGTCGATATAACTACTAGCTAATAGTACCGCAAGCTACACTGTTGAACACTGCATCCCATAGAGTGTGAGGGCAGAATTTCTACGATAAAGATTTAAATGATTTTATAATAATGTAATGAGTTGAAAGAAACTGTCAGAGACTGGTGAATGCAAAGTCATTGACGGTGTTGGCTCGAAGGTGAATCAGCGTCAGCAAGAGTTCAGCTACAAGCATTTCTTTGTCAATAGGTGGATTTTGAAGAAGCTAACCATGGTCTTCAAGATGGTAAAAACTCGTATGTTAGTATCTTGAAGACCATGATTATCTTCTTCATAACAAACAAACAAATATCATTTATTATCTCGTATACAGGGTACAATGGATACACCTATCGAGGTTTTCTTTTAGCCTTAATTCTAGAATATTGAAGATCCAGTAGTGTGAAGAGCAGAAGAAGCAGTCCGTGCTGAGAGTCAATTTAGGATCCCTCATCATGCATCGCCTGGCCTCTCGGTGCTGGAGTGCTCCACGCAGTGTAAATCCGTAGCGTGCCGTCCGGGGAATCGAACCCGGGCCTCCGTTGATGCGATGCCGAACCGTTGTCACTTCACCACCGAGAGGGTGGTGAAGTGACACTTATAAGAGCAAAATTTGAAAACTTTATATCTTAATCACCCGCGAGAGAAGCGAGAGCAGAGCAGCGATGTTATTTTAGTTTGCTGGTCGGTTGTATGCTCGTCTGCCTCTTTGTTTGTCTGTCCACCCAAAAAGAGGCAGAAGGAGTTGAGCCTTCATCAAAATCTTTTCAGGCAGTCAGGCGGGTTGACTGAGATTTGAAAAGTGCCCCCCCCCCTAAAAAAACGAGTTAGCTGACCATAAAAAATGACGGCGTTGAATTTGTAACTCTTGACTGAGCACTTTTCGAGGGTGATGGTCATGCGCCACTAGGCATACTAGTTTGATTTATCAACAGTGCAAACATGAAATTCTAAGATTAAATAACCCTTATGAATAGTAATAACTTACTAAGTTTGATTAAGAATTCAGGGATAAGAAAAAGTTATAGTCATATGAAATTTATTCTAATTTGTGGAATGTCCAATATTAATGAACATGAGGAAAGATCTTCTGGATTGAGTTGAAAGGGATCTTCTACACAGTATGGTAAACCCAAGTTGTCTAAATCCCTGTGAAAAAAAGTATTAGTGGTCATTTGTTAACATCGCAGTAATAACTCCATGGCTAAACGTGAAAAGCTCGATAATTCTGTGAGAAAAACCGTTATCAAATTGTACAAGTAAAACTATACCATTAGAGAGATTTCAGAGACTGTCAAGCTACCTAAGACTGTTGTTAGAAGGATAGTAAGTCAATGAGTAGAATAGTACGTCAATATAAAGCCGCCAGACACCGTAACACTTTGAAAGAGAAGATCTCATCATGCAGCGAATGGCTCTGGAGGACCGTTTTATAATATCACCAGAGATAAGAAGAGCAATCAACGCTACTTCAAGTGTAAGTGCGTCAAGACGAACTGTTTCGAGACGGCCCAAGGAAATTAGCTTATTTTCACGAAGCCCGAGAATAAGCCTCTTATTAGTGCCAGCAGTAAGAAAAAAGGATAAGTTATAAAAATAATGTGATTTGGATGTATGAAAAATTATTTTCCGTTTTTTTCAGCAGCGATGAAAGCAAATTTTATCTGTTTTGAAATGATGGGAAGAACTATGTTAAGACTTACGAGACGTAACAGTGCAATATTCAATGCAAAATATTCTTAAAAGACTGTGAAGCATAGCGGCGGAAAAGACAGTATTAGTTTAGAATGTTCTCGAGCCAAGATACAACGCCACTTATTCGCTTGAGTACTCGTGTTTATGCTCATATCTATTAGAACATTCTCGTAGAACATGTTGCATCTCTTATAGAAACTTTCCGAATTGTGAAACCCATTTTCATGCAAAATAATTCTTGTGTTATGATGCCAAGACGGTAGTTAATAACTTCATAAAAAATAAACTGGAGTCTTGGATTATTGATTGGCCAGCGCAATGCCCAAACCTTAATCCAAGAGCAAATCTTTGGACAACGTTAGGAGCATGGGTTATCGAAACAAATCGTAACATTGAAGATTTATGAGAGAAACTGGAGGAGAAATGGGCAAAAATAGCTGTACAGGATTTCAGAAACTTGTTGTTCTTGCAGTCGAAGAATTGCTACTGCTAAAGAGATCGAGGGTTTGTACACTAATACTGATTTAGTGTTGTGTGCTCCTACTTAATAGACTTTAAATGTTGAAAATTCTCCCTTTGCCCCTTCAGTTTAGATATTTCAAACATTAGTATAAATTTCATGTGACTATAACTCTTTTCTTGTCCCTTCATTCTTATTCAAATTTTACTTAGGTATTACTAGATATGGGGATTATTTAATAATGCTAGAAGTCCATGTTTGCACTGTTGACAAATTATGCATTAACTGTTTTAATTTTGTATATCTTGTTGTCCTACCATGCGGCCTTTTTTCTAGACTTTGCGGCCGACTGCCCTGCCAGCTGTAATTATTCCACACCACTTATAAAATAATACGGCTATGCATACATTAATAAATATATTTATGTATTAATTAATACCTTTCTTGTATTACTGTGATGAAAATAGGTGAAAAATAGGCCAGGTTCGAGCATGAGGCGCTGCTGTCGCACTATGTCGGAAACAGCTGAGCTGAAATTAGGCCAGGCTGCAGATGGTGGCAAAACTAAGGAAACCTCCTGATTGAAAGCACTTCTTGCTTTTGGCCGAATTTGAAATCTAATCAAGGAAGAGGTCTGAATGGCACTTTCCGATGCATTCTCTTTTTCACTGCATATTCACGTCTAAACAATATTCGCTTAGAGTTCACGATGTAGCAAATTCAGCAGATGATCAACGAAGAAGAAGGTAAGACATTTATCAAAATGGAGCAGACCAAAACGGAATGCAACTCACACAGTGGTTTCATTGCGGTAATTTATAATGCTACATATATTCCTTCGATGATGCTGCTTTTCAGTGGAGCAAAACGTTTGCTATTAAAGTAATATCATTGCGTATTACTGACACAGCAATCCGGCACTCGTAATGATTGATGACGAACGGCTCTTTTAACAAGTACTAGACTGCCCATGACCCGTTGGGTCACTATTACCATCTTCTTTGCTTCTTAAAGGAATATTTAACACGCTGCTTGTAAGAAAGCTGAAATATTTATATGACCCTAGTTGGAACCCGTGGAAATAACTTCATCTACTGAGTTTATTTTTCACTCTGTATATAAACATAAATTGTGTGGCAGCAAACAAGTAAATAAATAAAGTTCACAGAGTTTTTGTATAATAAAAATGGATTGAGATGCATGTCACTGAATTAAGCAAGAAAGAAAATTGCTGTTCAGCAGAACTGAAGCTGCCCTCACTCATCACTCGCTGATCAATGAAGCAGACTGTTGAAGTGCAGCCTTTATTAATGGAGCACCTCAGGTAGGTATACATATGTCTATAATTAACGAAGCAGAAAATATTTAACCAACATTTTCGACGGTCGACTCTTCTATTAAAGATGTTATTTTTCGGTAAGGTTGCACTGCCGTGATTTCTCATCGCTGTAATATGCTACGTAATTCTTGGCTGTTATAGTTTGATTTAAAAACGGCAACAAAGTTTACTAAGCAGGACTTCCGGGAGAGGCGACTCCCAGGACTGGTTATTAACTTGCAAGTATTCTATTGAAGTTCGCTACCATTCAGTGATACACAGACGGTAAAGCTATAGGAACTGTTACAACTTATTTACATAGGCACTCTGGACTACCCGTAGTTCTACTTAATTAAGCGAAGTGTATTCCCCAACGCATCACAGGAAAATTACAATTACACGAGTTAGGAAAATGTAAGAATTAACAGTGTAATATGCTACGTATTTCATGCACATTTATAGTCTTTAATGTAAACACAGGTTAAGAAAGAATAAGTATTCGAGCCAAAATATTAGATAATATACACTCTTAAAATAACATCCCATATACAACAATCAAAGAGTCAAATATTGCAAGAATTTTCAACCCAAAATTATTTTTAATGAAGAAGTAGTGAAAAATAAGAAAAAATGCGAGGAAAAAAACAACAGGTAGAAAGCGAAAGAAAAAGAAGAAGTACATTTATTTCTTTATTAAATTGCGGCAAATGCCAAATTCACGGTAATAAATAAAGGTTAATAACTGTTGCCCCTACAAGTATCTTAGTACAGTCATGCTTTTCATAAGGGTGTTTTTATATTTTTCAGAAACCTATTTTTGAATTTTCTAATGTATCAGCTGAGTGTGTTTTCTGCTTTACCACTGTCAATACCGGTACATCCTTCAGAACTGTTTGTCATTTTCTTATTTCTTTAATGTACAGTTGGTTCAAGAGCTCCAAATCTAAAAGGATATTGACCATTTTATGGTGTTATTTTACTAGGTAGAACTTTAGTTGCGTAGTAAGCGTAGAGATCTAGATTCAGAATAGATGCATAGCATTTTTTTTTTAGAAGCCAAGACCTCCGGAAAGTCCATATAATAAATGAAACATAGCTATGAAGTGCGCAAATATATTCTATATCAAACAACGTGCATACGTCAAAGATTATGACTTGACGGGCAAAGAGAAAAATAGATATCCTGATAAAAAATTCGTTTTTATTACATTTCTTTATTAGTGCTGGTGCATTGGGTATGTTGTCAGTGGAAACAAATCAAATGATAACGAAGACACCATCTTCATGGTTGTTTTCAACTTATCTATTCTTCTACCAGGCCATTCACAATGTAGGTCAGGTTTCAGGAGGTTCCGAGTTGAACCTTGTCGGTCACCGAACAGGTCGTCTGCCTGAAGATACGCAGGTTGCACATCTTATTTGGTGCAGCACTAAGTTCGAGAATTGCGTATAGCTTCTCGCATTTCTTCGAGGCTGTTTCCCTTCTGGCAGATTCATGAGCTTCAAGAGCTCGTTATCCGCCCTACATGCCAGCGGTACCAAGCTCTGCAGAGTACCTCCAGGAAACTCTATATGCGTACTCACATCCAAAATGTATCGATTCTTTTAGCAGTTCATAAAATATCTCATAATATCTTTAGCGTTTCTCATGGCTCGTAAAATTAAAAGTCTGTAAATATTTTCGTATTGGTCTGCAAAATCTTAGAGCTTTGTAATAGTTTGTTGTACTTTTTAGGGGAGTACTTGTACCTAATGTATACAGTCCTAAGTTGTATTTGCATTTTCTATTACCTTGTCGAAGTTGAAACAACTTCTTTCCTTCAGAAGAACCTTGCCTCCTATTGTACGTCCGGTAACCCGCACGCCCAGATAATCTCACGTATATACGTGCACACACACCTGCCCTCACCTGTAGTACGTTGCTCAGTCGTACGCTTTACTGTAACAGTGTTAAAATAAAAGAAGTATCGTCTCCCTGCCTGTCATTACACCGGACCCAAAGTTGGAAACTGACAGGAAATTATTCTGGCTGTTGGCGGGTTTCAGCAACAACACTTGTACTGCGTTACTGCCTGAAGTGTTCACTCATCCATTCGTATAAATGTGCTACTGTACAATAGAAACAGAAAAAAAGTGCACTGTTTTCTAAGTTTTATAACACTCCAAATTTCAATAGATATCCGTTACTTACTTAGCGACATTTGATGAGGAAACTGAATTGACGGCTAACATTTTAATAATTTTTTCCGTGTACACTCAGTTGTGTTTGCAACGAAGGTACAAGACATTCTGACGGTTGGGTCGCTTGAGACGATCAAAAGACTAGCGTGTAGACAGGCCTGACGTATCCCTTGCTGCGACTTTCGAGGATATGAACATGATGATTGATCAGAACTTTCACATTGATGCACAAAACCGATACCGGTTTCTTATATTTCTAAGGTTAGAATACGAAGACATTTTAAGCACAAGGAAAACAGTTTCTTGGTTGCTGAAAATTAGTGCAGAATAATCAATGACATCCTCATAAGTATCCTAACTTTTTCCACTGATACGATCTCTTGTTTCAACCTCTAGTCTTTCAAGGAACTGCATCTGCTAACACGAACAACGAATGAGTAGAAGGTGAAGGGTCTGCCTTCGAATTATTCTCCAGTTTGACTTCAAAGTAATCCGGCAAATTTAGAAGTTGCTCAGGATTTCTTTTTCTTAGTGCCCGCTCGGAGCTGCCTGGAATATAATAGTCCGCCTTTGTAAAATTCCTCTGGACCGGCTGGAAAAACTTCACTTTGTGTGGAGGACTGCGCTGATTACTCCTTGGTAGAGCAGAATTTGTATGGATTTCAGGAGAAGTTCTTTGGTTTCTAGAAGTAAAGTACTTTGACAAGAAGTTTTGTCCACTCGCTGACAATATAGTTGGGTGGAAAATGAGAGGAGGCTTTTCTTCCTTCATCGCCTCAAAAATGGAAGCTTCGCTGTCATCCTCAGACGGACTCTGATGCTCTGCCCCAAAGAAATTCTTCGACTCAGACTGCAGTTTTTGGTGGCGAGTCCTTAAATTTCTAACCTGTTGGAAAGTTGGAACGAAAGTTTCATCTTTTACAATAGGCGAGGGTCGTAATTCACTTAAAGGTCTTACTGGTCCCCTTAAATTATTTTGACTTAACTTACGTCCTGTGGAAGAATCAATTTTATTCCCGTTGCTGTTATTAGAAAAAGTTCTTACATCTAAATTTGCAGCTGATGAAGACTTTGAAATTTTTGCACTGGAAGAACTCAAAGGCCTGCCTTTGTGTCTTAAATTGTAGCCACCATTGTGGTCTACACTTTTCCGGGCTTGATGAACAGGGGTGGAAGTTTCATATCGAACACTTGCCCGGTAGCCATCTTCGTCCGCCTTGTAGGTTACTATCTGAAGTCTTCCATCAGGCAGCAACACTGTGTATTCCCCACTGGTGTCGCTTCCTGCTCTATCTTCTTTATGGCTGAAATAATTCCCACTGGATTTATGGTCTACATTGTAACTAAAGTCATATTCTGGTCTCTCAGTTTGCTCTGCGTAAGTTCCTTTGTCTTCAAGACTGTCAGAAACACCATTAATATCATAAGCTTTATTGCTGAAGAAATCAAGATTCGTTTTTCCGTACGCTTGCTGACCATGATTCACAGATATTGATGTACTTTCCTGAATATCTTTAGGACTTGAAGTTGTTGGCTGCAAATTTTCGGAATCTGACACAGGTAAGTTTCCAAAACTGTGAATTGGTTCGTTTTGCCCCAAAAATTGAGGAGGAATGAGGATAGGTTCGTTTTTGGAGTTCTTTGCCACTCTGTACCCTATGAGAGGGTTGTACAAGTATGGCAGGGAGTATTGATGAGGATGGTAGAGCTTATCGTAAGTAATTCTTTTTTTACTCGTGTCAGGCTGATGGTGCAACAAAGAATACGATTGCTTTATTTCCGAGTCGGAAGCTATGAGATCTTCCACGACGTTCTCAAATAGTGTCAATGGTTCCGCTGTTGTATTCGACTGAAACGCATGAGTTAAATTTTCAGCCTGAATTTTTCCAAGTTCTTTCGAATCATTTAGTATTTCCGTGCCGTTTTCCCCAACGGCTGTCACTACTTCCTTTTCTTGGTGGTTCTCAATCTGATGTTCTGCAATTGAACTGTCATCTCTGTAACTTGACACGTTTAGATTTTGTTCACGATGACTACTTTTATTAACAGATAAAAGATACTGAAGTGCTGGTAAAACTACTAGTTTTTTCAGCCCATTCACTGAACTATCAGCATTATCGCTATTCAAAGAATAAGACTTTGGAACGTCGGTGCTTCCCTCCGAAAGTAAAAGTTCACCGAAGCGATGCGTTCTTCCAGCACCGTCATTCCCTGACGAACTATTTCCTGAAATCCCCAGTTTCTTGGAGAAAGCCAATGCATTCAACAGTCTTACTCCAGTTTGATTTGCACCTGTTCCCGAAAGCCCAGCTACCGTCTCATCACTCGAACTTGGCATAACAATTTCTCCTTTTCTCGAACCGCTGCCGTCAAAAAGTACCGGGAATGAATCGCTATCGGATGAGAGCAAGGATGCAATCGGGGACGGATGGCCATGAGGTGGCAACTTTTCGTCTTCATCAACGTCTTCGAAAAGTGGAAATCTAAGGGATGTGATGACAAATGAAGGAGTGGTTAGCAGCTGAGTTCCTGTGCTCTGGTTCATTAAACTCGAACCAATTTCAGAGTTTTGAGAATCATTAAAAAAATTTTCGATATGAGTGTCTACACTTTGATTGCGCGCCTCACTCTGATTGACGTGCTTGAACACCAAAGTAGGGAAAGTCAGGTTCGTATTGTATTTTGGAGCATTGTCGATGGTAGTCCTTGTGATATTTACTAACTTGGACAAAATCTCAAGTCTTGGACTGCCATTGAATTCAGAGCTTGAATTCGTGCTTAGAACATTTTCGGTTAACCCTAACGCCGTTAAATTAGATAATTTTGTCAGTAACGCTAAACTTTCTTGAATTGGATTTCCATTTCCGAAGCCATCAGCTGTTTTACGGCCATAGGCTTCCATTGAAGTGACGTTCTTGAGGTCAATAACAATTTCATAATCTTTATCCAGGGTTAGATCGAGAATGTTAAGATTATCAGAAATGTCATAGTCGCTATCTTGAATTAAACTAATGTTCCTATAAGCATCATGTGTATCACTGTCATTGTCTTGAATTGAAATCAGGTTTTGAAAACTGTTGCTTGCCTGAGTCAAACCTTCGTTCTTAAAATGTTCAGATTCATCTTGCTGATTATTATCAGCTGAATTCTGGCCTTCGATATCCGTCAGTGCGTTAACCCGTGCAGTAACTGCTGCTTGCTTTAGTGGTCTCCCGTGTTTCACTAAAGCTGGAGCCGCAATATCGAATGGACGTCGCGCCGTGGCGTAAACAGGTTCGACGATTCTGAGTGAGGACCTGAACGCTCCCTCAGCAATTTTCTTTCCAAGTTGATGGTCGATAGAAGATACATGCACAGGCGATACTGTGTCAGCCCCCGTGAATGTAGGTACCTGAAAAAGCGATAACCATTAACTTTTTACAGCCTACTGTACTCATTTGAGCATATGGTACAAACAGCACTAGTCCGATGAACTTCGATACTTAACGGAGGCATGGAAGGGTTAGACAAATAGGGAATGAGATATCCGGTGATTCATTATAGCGGTGTTTGGATATCGAGCTAATGGTATATGGAATTTTTTCACTCTATGTTTGAAATCAAGTTATTCAGGAAATCAGTCGTGGCATGAACTATCAATACAAATCGCGAAAGATTACTCTGTACTCAGTGAGATACAATGGGAAGCAGTCATGGCATTGAACTCAATTCAGCGAAAGTTCTGATATTTTCTACGATACTGATGTTCATTTTCCCTAAAATCCCAGTTTAACGTAGAGCGTTTCTCGAACTTTCTGAGCTACACATTGAACAGCTAATGATAGAAGTACAATCACATAATTCCGAAAACAACTTGCATGCTCCGTTGAGTTGAATATTATGTCGAAACAATTAATCAACTAGAGCACTCTGAGAGCGCATGCCTCCGCCAAGCGAGGCAACGGTAGCAAAAAATTCAAATTGGCTCTGAAACCATAATTTTCTTTCTATGAACTCCAAAATCGAATCACTTGTGTCTTTTGATAGTAATAACAGCTTGTGCAATTTTCTTGAAGATCCTTCCATAACTTTTTGAGTTATACTGCTAACAAACGTTACGACAAACATTAGTCAAACATACAAACGAACAAACCGATCTGCACCAAAATATAATCATTCATGTCTTTCAACATTACTAACAACTCCTATAAATTTCATAAGGATCCATTCATTATTTTTTGAGTTATTGGGCTAACAAGCATAAAATTAAAAATAGTGACAAACGAACGAATGAACAAACGGATCACTACCAAACTTTGGTCATTTACTCATTGTTATATACCTAACAACTCATGTTAATTTTATAAAAATCCATCAATAACTTTTTGAGTTATGGCAGTAAGAATAATGAGTCAGACAAACAAACAAACAAACGAATGAACATATCTTCATCAAAAGTTAATCATCTATTCCTCCTAACATACCTAACAATCCCTGTAAATTTCATCCAAATCGATTCAGAACTTTTTGAGTTATCTTGGTGACAGACAGACAAACACGACGAAAACATAACCGCCTTGGCGGAGGTAATCTAATGTAATCTAATACTAAGAATGACCGTCGTGTGTTTATAAATATATATATTTATATGTTCGGTGTCACGCTCTTACAAAATAGATAGGCGGAATTTAGCCCAGGTTGGAGACTCTGGTTGTCCTCTCAAGCTCCATTGAAAGTGATAGGCAGAAAATAGGCCGGGTTGCAGAAGATGGCAAACGAATATTAAACAGGGACAGTTGAAATTCCAACATTGAAGACATCGCAGGCTTAGTCTGATTTGTACGAGTATTAGCTTCTCCATACATCGAATCTACGGCAAAGTATAGGGCGACCTTATGTCTGAAT
>LQNS02276498.1:2501619-2514354 GCA_001587735.2 Parhyale hawaiensis | reverse complement strand
CTGAATTAAAGGTTATCTGCATGGAAGAATGGAAAAAAATACCATCAAGTGAATGTGAAAAGTTAATTTCCAGCTATAACAATCGTCTCCATGCTGTTATTGCCAATAAAGGTCATGCCACCAAGTACTAATGTCATAATTTTTTTTATCAAATACTTTTGTCCCTCATTACTTTTGCTTGTGTTAAATTTTCTTGTTATAAGTGCACATTTGACTGTTCTGTTTAAATATTCCATTATATATATTTATATAAACTTCCTGTATTAATTATCCTAAAGCAGTCCCTAAATGTTTTAAAATATATAAAAATTAGAATTGTGCAAATACTTATGTCTAGACACTGTATAAGGTGACTTTGGACCAATCTCATGATTTACATCATAAGTTTTAACTGCACTTGACGTTTCAAACGTCCTAACGATATATTCGAATGACAAACTAAATACACTATTATCGATAGGCGTTATAGAATTTTGAAAGTTACAGCACGAAAACAGAGACATTTTGTCCAGCAACAGATTCAAATGTTAACGTTGGCGTACTGTGCATGCTTGCCGTTCACTGAGGTGCAAAATTGATGTTGAATAAGGAAATCGATTTTCTTTAACTAGAAAGAGGACTTCTTACCTCAAAGAAAACGAAGAAGAAAATTAATCAAGATTACGAGAATAATAAAGACGAGAGTATCAACAGTGGAGGCCAACAGAGAGAATAACCAAATTTTTGTTGGAGACGGTGAAGACGTGCCCGAAGAATATTTGGTGACGGAATTTAAAAGTTTTGATAGCGGACCTTGACAATGAGCGGTTGTTTACCACCGCCAAGAAAATTATGTTTGTCGAGTTTGTCTGGCTGTCTGTGTGTTTGTCTGTTACGAAGATAACAAAAAACATTACATGAGTTGTTGGGCAAGTCATGATAAATAAATGACCAAATTTTTGGGCTAATCTGTTCGTCCGTTTGTTTGTTTGTTTGTTTCTATGCTTTATGTTTGACAACAACATAGCTCAAAAATGAAGAACAGATCTTTATGAAATTTCTAGGGATTGTTAGGAATGTTGCAGGACACATATGACCAAATTTTGTTGATGATCGGTTTGTCCGTTTGTGTGTATGACTCATGTTTGCCAAAATGTTTGTCAGAACATAGCTCAAAAAGTTACGGTTGGATCTTCAAAAAAATAACAGAAGCTGTTCTTACCATCAAGAGGCACAAATGACCAGTTTTCAGTGCTGATAAAAAAAATCAAAGTTTCAGACCCATTTGGATTTTTCGTTAATGTTGCTTTGTTTGACAGACGTATGTGCACTCAGAGGGCTCTAGTTTAAAAAATTTGCTGTTTCTGGGGATGTTTCCGGTGCTATGTAATGTTACAATGGTATGTAGCGTAGTTCATTAACTTCAGTATGGCTTATACATTGCTATGACCTGCTGCTGGCAGTAACATAGTGTTTAACTAGTAGAAGTTTTGTTATTAAAAGTTCGTATGAAATCTCACGCAGGTATATCGATATAAATATTTGATGCTCCCAGGCTCTAGTGATCCTACCACTTCGGCGTGCTACTAAAATTGAATGGCCTCATCGCTGTTGATGGAAAAGAGATATGCCTGAAAGCGTAACAGAATCTGAGGTGAAGGCGGAACTTACTCGCGTAGACACCACGAGGGGAGAGACCACGAGCGGAGAGACCACGTGCGGAGAGACCACGAGCGGAGAGACCACGAGCGGGGAACTGGAGACAGGAACGTGGCGGTGCGAAGAAAATACAGGAGATGCCGCTGATGCGTGGAAAGGCTGCGAAGAACTTGACAGCGAAGACATCACCTCCGGGGAAGAGGAAATACTGACTTTTGCGGAGACATCACCCCCTGCAGTGAAGACGTGCAGCGTGGCCACCAGTGTCAACAATGACGTCGTCATCTGTAAGTGATGAAAAATAATGTAGCTCAAGTCGTCCGTCCTACGAAGGCGAGCACATCATCCTGGGAAAGACAAAACTTGTGATTAAAGACAGACGTGTGCTTGCAAGTGACCAAAGCACAACAAAATTTTGCAGGTAATGGCAATTTTATTCGTTCTTCGCTTGCGGCGGCTCATGGGTACAATAGTGGAGGTGCTGCACAGTCTCATACCAGGATATTCGTAATTCTGTTGTGAGGTATGAGTTGGCTACTGACTGTGTTCTAGTGCTAGCAGCCATCTTCTAGTCCCTGCTACTGTGAGCAGTCATCCTCTCGTGAGCTTAGTCTATAATAAAGTCAGATGCCACCCTTTATCTTATCATAGAATTAAGTACAACCTGGTATGAAACTAAACGGCTCCCTCTCCTCACTTTAGTAACCTCCCTCGAGCTGCCGCTCTTACCCACCATCAATGAGTCCAGCCCTCTGATTGGCTGGCTGTGACTTCACCAATGACTTTGTTTTTATCAAAGTAAAGCACGCTTGTCTGCCTCTATTTGTTTACAATAAAATCAGCTGAAGAAAGGACGGTGACGATGAAGTGAAAGGAAAGGCATAGGGGAGGACGACAGAAAGATATTCGCAGCAGTTAGGGAGTCTTTAATTCAGACGCTGCAGTTGACAAAATTCTAATCTTCTAATGTGCCTAACTCGGTCTTGTCCAAGGCTTACATGTTAAATTGTTCGATTCTCTGCGTTGGATTGAATTACAAAAAGGAACTGCCCAGTGTGTAATTAAGCTAGAGATACCCCAAAGTTCAATCCCCATGCGCATAATTAACTTTTGGCAGTGTCAAGTGCAATCGATTGTTGAAACTGTCCTAAACTTGATCCAAAGTTCCAAATCGAAAACCCACGGTTGAGGTTAAAAAAATTGTTCTAAGCGAATTAAGTTATCACGAGTTTCCATGAATGCGAATCGAAAGCCCGTTTTTAATTATTGAATTAATTAATGCTCATCAAATAGAAAAAATCAAGTGTTCACAAGTGCATATATATGGAGAAGGCGGAGGTTTCTTTCTCAGATTGGTACGTTAAATTGAGTAAAGCTGAGCCGTAAGATTTTACTAGTTTGAAACTTCAGGCAGGGGCTTTGGCTTCACCCCCTTGAATCGTACTGCAGGTGTTACAACCAGGCTCAACCAATTACCCCTAAGACGGCTGTAGCCTCCATTTTACGGACTAACATTGAATATACGGAATCTGTTATTGAGCAACCAGATAAGGATCAAAGCCTGAAACCCGACTCAACAGGGCGAGACCAGCACACTCATCTGAAGTCCGGAGAAGTCAGTTGATCAAAGCTTGATTTCGCCAAGCAATCAATGTCGTCCACTGGAAAGTTAAGAGCGCGTAAAGCGTTCACCTGCTAGCATAACTGCATTCAACATAACGACTAAAGTTTAATACAGCATTTTCCTCTTGAAATTAGAAATTTAAACTTAGTCACATATAGTGACTAATATTAGTGACACTAATTTACCGTGTTTTTTTCGTCAGAGCGCCGAAAACTATTTTTTTTCTCGTTGCATGTATTGAAAACATTAAAATCAAATTTTCTTAATAAGAAATGTAAAATCGTCAATGTACGTCCTTTACTAATTGCACTTTTTATTTACACGTTAATTATTGTCAAATAGCCGGACCATTACAGTTCTTCCTATGTGGGCCTTTATGTCGGTTCTGTCTTGGTTCTATTATTATTATTATTCAAACTTCACGCTCGGGTTCGCCACGGACAGGTAGTAGGAAGTACAACCCAAATGAAGCAGTTTGCAATACCGGGAAGCCCGAAACGCTGCTAAAGAAACTCCAACAAAAAGCCATTTACTGCTGACCGAGCGCCTGCAGGCCAACACGACCAAACGCCGATGCAGGCTATGAATTCCAAACCCCAACAGATCAGGGCACAAAGCACCGACTGAACAGACGAGTTCTGGATCTAACACTCTGGATCTAACATATGTAATCCTCCTTGAGACCTTGAGGGCTGGGACAGATGAATACAACCAATGTCTTTCATTATTGTAAGCCTTATAAAAAATACAGAGTCCAGCAATCTATCTCCTATGGGACAGATTCACCAGATCATTTTCGGTGCTCAGCTTGCTGGCTGAACTTACAAGTCGGTCCAGCAGACGCAATTGACTGTCAGCAGCTGAAGCCCAGACCGGTGAGCAATACTCCAACACAGGCAGCAAGAAAGCATAAAACCATCTGCGGATAACCTCCCTGTCACCAAACACAGAATTTACCTTACCCAGGAGCCCAATCTTACTGGAAGCACGTGACACCAGTCGTCTATTATGCGGCTCAAAGGCAAGCTTCTTATCAATGACAACATTCAATTGCTTTCTAAAAAATATTCCAGAAGCTCCACAGCTGATGGCTGAGCTCTGCGGCACGGAATAGGCGATTCTGATCAGCAGCTCCTGTTCAGTAAAATTCCCTGGTCAGTAAAATTCCCTGATCAGTAAAATTCCCTGGTCAGTAAAATTCCCTGGCAAGTAAAATTTCTCGGTCAGTAAAATTCCCTGGTTAGTAAAATTCCCTGGTCAGTAAAATTCCCTGGTCAATAAAATCCCCTGGTCAGTAAAATTTCTTAGTCAGTAAAGTTCCATGGTCAGTAAAATTCCCTGGTCAGTAAAATTCCCTGGTCAGTAAAATTTCTCGGTCAGTAAAATTCCCAGGTCAGTAAAATTTCTCGGTCAGTAAAATTCCCTGGTCAATATAATTCCCTGTCCCATAGGTTCCACATTTCTATTGATATACTTTTGACCCATATCCCTTGCTCTATCCTCTGTAATATCGTCTTCGTGTGGAAACGGAGGTTTAAACTACTTACTATAAGTGTGAACAGAGCGCTCGTTATGTAATGAAAGTCTATATTATGATCTTACAACTGCACCTGATGTACACTTCTCTCCATTCTTTCTGATGGTGGACCACTAGCTCCTGCTTATCATCAGGAAGATATTTTTTAGCCCAGCTCTTCGAGATCGAACAAATTTTGATCGAATATATTTTGAAAAGTGCTTATGGTCAGGGTCGCGCTGAACGATCATATTCAGCCAAAACCACAGGTTACAAACAGCATCAGTTTTATAAGCCCTTAGCCGGTCAAAAATGTAGCTACTGCCTATATTTTTTCATTACTCTGCTGAGGCGCAGGCTGGTTTTTCTTAAGAAGTACCAAAAGACTCACGGGCTAATATCGAGCCACAGTGCTTAGCAGCAGGTAGACGTTCTTGGAATGATTTCGTTCTCCATTCATTCAGAAATTATTGATGGCAACATGATGACAAGTTTTTTCGAATCAAGAATACGCGTGTACTAGGTGAAGGGACTTACCATATGGTATCTAACATACATAATTCATACTTTTAAATGATGTTTCAAATATGGAGTTTTACTAGGGTCGAGTATTTTCAAATCAGAACGTAGCATGACCGTGGCTACAGAGGTGGCGTCCTCTCTTTCTGGAGCTTCAATTAGGTACGTTAGTTTTGCCACCTGGAATGAAGTGTCTGGCGTTAACCTCAAATCTGTTTTCCTTGATAAAGCAGGAAGCTCAATTTTGCTAAATGAATTAGAGTTTTCGTTGTCTCAAGCGTAATTGTGTTGCTGTGGACACCTGCAATACGAGTGAAAGTGGCGAAACCAAAGCGCTCGTCTAAAGTTACCTGGCAGATTTAGGACACCATAGATTGAAAAAGAAAGTGAAACCCTTTGAAGTTGACTTATATGATAAGAAACATCACATAGGTGAAGGTAAAATCAACGTTGCTGCTCATCCCAAGTGAAAAATCCTTATTGGTTCCTGATGTAGATAGCTGCCCGCTGGAACCAGAGGAGTGACCAGCTGAAGTCGACAAAGGATTTCAGCGCTATGTCATAAAGATGGAAGATTTACGTACAAGACATATATTGTAAGTACCAACTAAGAGAGTACTCCTTAGCTAATTTTTTTTTTTCTTCTTCGTTTCTTCTTCAGATATCTACATGATTCTTACACAAAGGCATTAGCAAACAGATGACCACCGTAAGTCCTGTTAGTCTCTGGGAATGGGCCTGTTTATGCGTCTGCTGCCTGCTATATCTAGTCAGCGAAGAAACTTGCGACTATCTCTGCTAACTTTGGTCAGTAGTTTGCATCTGTTTGGAGAAGATTGCATTTTACCAAGCTTCATTGTCATGCTCCTGCTTACAATACCGTATTTTATAAGTAATGGAAGAGAAACAATCCACAAAGTTGTGAGAGTATATTCCAACTTAATTATAGCCGTACATTTACAAGTATAGCTTTTTTAATAGTTTATAGGGGATTGACAAGATCTGTGCGCGAGCCTCTCAGGGTTAGTCACCTTAGGAGGAAATTAATCACTTAAAGCTATATAATGATGTTATGATACATATTTTTGCTTGCGCTTATAAATTGTAATTCACTCAACTGGGTCAGGATCTTTACCATGTCTATAATATAACCACGAAGCGGTAGCAGCCCTCACTCAATTCTCTGATAAAATATCTTAGGATGCATTTTATTGGGCAGTGAAACTAGGCCTTCGAGGCTTGACTTGTTCGAATACCTGTATTGACTAACATTTATTGATTCGAAGAATTGGAGGACTTCTCCAAAACCAACATTTATGTGTATAAGTCGAACAGGTTTACCACTTACAAAACCCTGACATTCAGCTCCCCGCCTACATGCTGAGCAAAACAACCATGCCATCAGCAAGAATGACTTCTCCATCATACACTCCTCTAAACCAGTAGAGCTCACAACATTACAGCCCCTCTATATCCACCCAGCCTTAACATTATGACCTCGGCTGTACCGCTTCACACGGCCCACAATTAGTCCCACACCCGCTGACTGTACAGGAGCTGACGTCCTGCATCTCCACCTACCTTGGTTCATTCATATTTCAGATCTCCTTCCGACAACACACATGCTCCCCTCATCAAATTACTAATAAAGAAAAATTTTATTCATACGTTTAGATTCAAATTTTATTTTATTTTTTCTAAGGGTGGGATACTTTCTGCCGAAACGTTAAATTTCAGAATTAGTCGACATTATATTTAGTATTGGATAAATAGTCTTATAGAGAAATAGGCAGCTTAAGACTTGATAGTGTATATCTTGCATTCGCTGGGGACGACCCAATGATACTCATTGTAATTAAATTTTGGTAAACACATGTGTAGCTGCAAGCCACCCCGAATGATACTAATTAAGAGACCGTTACTTATCTATAATATTAATAGCGTTTTTCCAACGTTCCTTCGTATGTTACGCTATTCATCAGTAACAGATAGCAAGAAATTAGATATAGAGTTCGGTTGTATCCATGATACGGAAGATGAAGTCGAGCTAGGCAGCTTGAACGCGCACGTTAAATTTAAAGGTGATACGGGCAATACGATTGGATAATACGTCACTTGTATATTTCCCTTGCGCACAAGCAGTGTTGAATATTGCTTTCAAAACCCACACGGCCAGGATCGAGTGAACGGGGAGACATGGCACGCTGTCTACGACCAGCTAAATAACACTTGACTTTTGCGAAAGGAAAAAAATGCTGATAACGATTCAACGGGTCACGGGCAGTTTAGTATGCTATAAAACTTGATATTTGTTCATTACTGTAGAATTTCCAGGGGTCCAACCTGAAAGGCCCCGCCAGCCCGTGAAATTTTCACGGGTGCAGCAAGTTTTGTAGTATTTTTCCATTATCATCCCATTTATGTAACTCATAAGGCGTCATCGGTTGGCACATTGAGGGCGAATATGCCGTAGCCACACAATGAGTTCACACGCGCTACTTGATTATCGAATGTATAGTTTACACGTCGTCTCAATGCATAGTAACAACCGGCAGCATAAATACAGGATAATGAACGACATGCGGGCTGCAAATAAGCTAGTCAAGTTGAGCGTGCGTAGGTATAGTGTGACCCCGGCTTTAAGGTCAGCTCATGAGACTTGCCCGGAACATCAGGCATGGGCGTTGGTTACCCCACATTGGATCAAGTTAAAAAAAATATATCTCTTGAAATTGTCAACAATACGATGCTTCTCCACAAGCTGAATTTTTCGGCTATCTCAAGCGAAATCGGTCTACAACTAACACTAGCAACACGATCCAAAGAAGCGAATCGAATGCGTCTATCTGATTTTGGAACAAGTTAAAGTTCAAGAGCTTCGCTAAACTTCTCTAACTCGCCATGGAAATCGATTCTAGATGTCTTCGGATGGTGTTTGTAGAACGAAAATATGACCAGTTTACGTGTACCATTGATACCTCTTTACGAGGCGCGAGTTAAGTACATATATACAGGCAAACGTTTGTTTTCCAATAGACTGTTGTAATCGTGAACCGTCATAGGTTAAAGTATATATATCTTATACTCATCACAGAAACTTCGCATTCGTCTCTGTTCATCATAACGCGGGCCGTTGCCGATCTCCACGAGCTCGGCTGCCCAATCCGCAGCAGCCTCTCATCATGAGAAGTAATAATTTCAAGTTGTTTTTGCCATTAATTATAGATAAACCGATCTTTCGTAATCAATATGTGCCCTATTGCTGTATTTTGTTTAAGATGCAGAAGCCAAGCATTCAATGTTTTTTTTTCTTGGGCTTCTTCACACTTTGTCTATATATAAAGTGATACAAATTCCGCAAAAACCTATTAGAACTGGGGAATCTTCTTATGTCTGACGTTTCCAAGGCCAGCTTATAGGTTACGTTATAGTGTTATGAGCTGAAAACCTTTGCAAATTGGAGAAAGACTTGAATCCAGTTATCTATCTAGAGCGATTGATAGTCATTTTTGTTTCAATATTTGCTAGAAAGAGAGGAAAGATGGCAATGTTGTATCTCAGTATTTGTCGCATCTCAATATTTTCTAATCAAAACTCAGCCATGGAAGTGAAATTGGATGTTCAATATAGTAGAATCCCTAGCACGAGCATAAACATTGCAGAAGCAACAATCAAATTCCTTGCTTTGAATTTCGCGGCCAAGTACACAGATAATAACAATATATACTTATGATTTCTAGGAGTTTCTCTCCCATCCTTGTACTTGTACCATTATCTCCTTGTGACGTTGTAGAAAACTCTTCTAGATGATGTAGCCTGATCAACCTACGAACTTTTCATCACGCCAAGCCATACACCCAGGAGTCATCTATTTCCTACACGCAGCCACGAAAGTTGGGATGGAACTGACCGTAAGCACACCTGCCGCAACTTTACGGCTGCCGTGACCGTGACTCCAGAGCGTGTACTTGTGCAGAGGTCGGGCGCGTCATGCACGTGTTGCCGTGCTGTGGTCGCCTTATGGATTTGTTTACTCAACCTTATGGATCGTTAGTGCTAATGATCGGCCGCTGTGTTGCCCATGCGTAAATGCCTAAGTTTATGATAAAAGCAGGGAAACATCAGTTATAAATTTGTGAGGAAATGTGTAACAACTGTACGCTAAATGCGGCTGTTTCAATGGAAGTCAGATTGCATAAAAAAATTCTGAAGAAGAATAATTATGATATTGATGATGACAGAGATGATATTGATAACGACACGCATTATAATAATATCGCTTCTCTACCATTTTTGCCCGTGCATGAAAGTTTAAAATTACAATAAATGCAGGGAAACGAACGATCCATATATAGGCGTATATATTTAACCTGTGTGTTGATTCGTGTGGAACTGGATGAAAATTACATGATACTGGTTAAGATCAGGTCGTATTTGACTGTTCATTAATGCTTAAAATTTACAAAAAAAAATGGAGGGAAGAACGCATCTCAAACAACTTATGTTGGAATCGTATAAATATGTATAAGACGACTGCATATACAGATCGGTTTTCACCATATTTGCCTGTTTTTAATAAATAATTTGTACATTAATGCGGAGATCAATAGAGAATAATTACGTTAGTAGAAATCATGGTACAATAATGTGTTGCACATGCACGTATGAAGCACTGCTGTAGCAATGCTGGTCCACTCGGTAATTCTGACACAACAGTCAATGTGACGCAATTATTTGCATCGAAACAAATTTTTCAGGCTAATAAATATATGAACGTTGGTTTTTAGTACAATGTTCGTCTCTGTTATTTGCTTATTACAATCTGCAGTGTAAGAGAGTAAAGTAAGATAACCATTGTAACATTGAAAGATTGATTACTGGTATATATATATATATATTTTGATCCTCTAATGAAATCAATAGGCAGGATTGTAATAGATAACAACAAAGGATTGTTTTCTTTCTTGCAACTTAGAAGTTAGACAAACTGAGTTTTTTCATACGTCACACATTCCTTTGCTAAAATATTTTGATGACTTTGACATTAGCGGCGCTCTGCACAAGCTACCATTAAAGTTTGACCTTAAACCTGACCGCAAGACGTTTCCAATGCTGAGGTCAACACTGCCGAAATTGCCTCCTGGTAGCCGTCAAGACTGTCATCAGTTCTCGGGTGGAGCTCAAAGTACGTGTCTATGTATATACCATATACACCAGCAGTGGCTGTCAAGTAGCTGTCGGACTTGTGAAGTATAACCTATACAGTAGTACCATTGGTGGAGGTCAAAAAGCGGACTTAGAATGAAATAGAACCGATCTTGACAGTGGAGGCGACTAAAACACTGCAAGACGTTGACCAGAGTATAACCTAGCTGCCGGTGATAGAGGTTGAGAGGATGATTTAGAGTGATAAGAACCAATCAAGACAGTGGGGACGACTAAAGGACTTATAGATTAGATAGCTGGCAGTAGACGGAACAACAGGCCCATTTCCTGAGAGCAGCCGGGACTTACGCTCGGCCCTCTATGAGCTATTGCCATTATATGTCAGCACCCTGAGACATCTGAAAAGAAGAGTATAAGCTCGGCGAAGATGAATGTGCAAGTAAAATTTATTGCTGTAGCTCCGCGAAGCTTGGATACGTTAAGTTAGGGCATGAAAGATAATGGATTAATGTGGCCTCTGAAGTTTTGGCTGATAGGAGTGTGACGCTTGGAGTAGATATTCGTAGGTGTGGAGGCTGTTCTTCCCAATATTTGGCAGGACGATTTTTAATAGTATTGACTGTCTCTGCACCGACAACTTCGGAGGGAAGTCTATTCCTAGACATTCACTATGAACGAGGCCTGTACTGATGCATAGCCAGTGATGGAGGCCGAGAAATTGCCGTATGGCGGAGTGTAACCTGTAATGATAGTACGGGAGACAAAGCAGTTGAGAGATTTCAAGTAGGGTTTAAGTACAACCTAAAGTAGATCACAACAATACTTGACTCTTAGGCCCAAAAGTGGCCTCTGACAATGGCTGCAAAAATGGGAAAACGGGATTTTATCAAGAGCTATTATGAACATGTCCGGACACGGTCATGCATGCAAGCGCCCAAGTGCGTCCCCGCCGTAACAAAGATACCTCCTCCGCAAGAAAAATATTAGGTACCTTGGAATGAAAATCCCATTTTTTCCTTGCCGACTTTTGGCCGCCAGCGTCAGACCCAAGAGTCAAGTACTATTGCAGTCTATGGTGCCAGTGATAGAAGCCAAGAAACTGACGTACTGTGGAGTACAATCTACTGTATAAAGGCAGTGGGGTGATAAAAAGATGCTAGACTTGTAATGAAGTATCGCCTCTTGCATTAGTGATGGAGGCCAAGAAATTGACTTATAGTGATATGCAGTCTTACAGACAGTTGTATTTTTAGCAGGTTGCAGAATCCTGACTTGTAGCACAGCATAGGCCTAGGGGGCCTAGGGCTGCAGCTCCCGGAAATAAAGGGCCCGTTCGCTTGGAGGCCAAAACTAAGCCATCGAGGCTTGACTTGTTCACAATTTCAGGCAGGAGCTACAGCTTCGCTATTTTGAACTAACCAGTGTTACAGGCAACGCTGTTATGTCAAGCCAGCTCAATACTTTGTTTTATGGAACAAGATTGAGCTTCTGGAATTCTGGAAGGTAACGGATCGGTGGTCAGTACCTGAAGCGTATAACAGGACATCGAAGACAAAGGATGTGTACGTCAAAAGTTTCGGACAAGTCAAGCAGCAAAGGCTTGCCCACATGGTCTAATTGAACGAACCCTCAGTACATACTGTATCTACAATACCGTTCTCCACCCTTCCCCTCCCTTGAAGCTTGAGTTTAGAGCACCGACTATAGGACTGCGGTCGTCCGGGAAGTACTACTTACGTTGATGAGCATCATCAACTACAATTCTTTACACGCATTTTGTGTTTTTGTGTATAAGGAGGTTCAAAAGGAATAATGTTATGAGGCGTTTATTGGCTTTTCAATCAATGTTTACCGTGTTATAACGCTTGTCTTGCCTAATATTTTCAAGTGAACGTACATTGGTCAGCCGTTTTGCTCTTCGTTTAATGGCTATGAAGAACATCAAGCTTCCGTGTCTAAAACTTGCATTGCTGTATATTGATGTAAGATTAGATAGGCGGCAGTACTCCCGGAGAACACGGGGAGTAAGATTATCTGGGCCAGTGGATTTGCACACATTCAGGTGGATCAGCTTATGAAGGATCTCGACTTCCGTGAAAACTCATGTGTATATGGGAGCAACTTGCATCGGTGCTTACTTTGATGATACTTTGATACTTTGCGCACTGTTGCCATGCGGCAGCAGAACTTAGCTGCGCAACAAGCTGCCTTATATCTCACAAACTGTGTGAAGTCAGCAATAGCGGACATTATTTACTTTGAACAGTGGATC
>LQNS02276498.1:2466654-2481831 GCA_001587735.2 Parhyale hawaiensis | reverse complement strand
TAATAACTCCATGGCTAAACGTGAAAAGCTCGATAATTCTGTGAGAAAAACCGTTATCAAATTGTACAAGTAAAACTATACCATTAGAGAGATTTCAGAGACTGTCAAGCTACCTAAGACTGTTGTTAGAAGGATAGTAAGTCAATAAGCATAATGGAGTAGAATAGTACGTCAATATAAAGCTGCCAGGCACCGTAACACTTCGAAAGAGAAGATCTCATCATGCAGCGCTTGGCACTGGAGGACCGTTTTATAATTTCACCAGGGATATAAAGAACAATCAACGCTACTTCAAGTGTAAATGTGTCCAGACGAGCTGTTTCGAGACTGCCCCAGGAAATTAGCTTATTTACACGAAGCCCGAGAAGAAACCTCTTATTAGTGTCAGCAGTAAGAAAAAAAGATAAGCTTGCCAAAAATAATGTGATTTGGATACATGAAAATTGATCTTCCGTTTTTTCAGTAGCGATGAAAGCAAATTTTATCTGTTGGGAAATGATAGGAAGAACTATGTTAAGACTTAAGAGACGTAACGGTACAATACTCAATGCAAAATATACTTAAAAGACTGTGAAGCATGGCCCCGGAAAAAACAGTATTAGTTTGGAATGTTCTCAAGCCAAGATACTACGCCACTCATTCGCTTGAGTACTCGTGTTTTTGCTCATATTTATTAGAACATTCTCGTAGAACATGTTGCATCTCCTATAGAAACTTTCCGAATTGTGAAGCCCGTTTTCATGCAAAATAATGCTCTGTGACATGAAGCCAAGACGGTAGTTGATAACTTGATAAAAAATAAACTGGAGTCTGGGATTATTGATTGGCCAGAGCCACGTCCCGACCTTAATCCAAGAGCAAATCTTTGGACAACGTTAGAAGCATGGGTTATCGAAACAAATCGTAACATTGAAGATCTATGAGAGAAACTGGAGGAGAAATGGGCAAAAATAGCTGTACCCACCATGCGGCCTTTTTTCTAGACTTTGCGGCCGACTGCCCTGCCAGCTGTAATTACTCCACACCACTTATAAAATAATACTGCTATGCATACATTAATAAATATATTTATGTATTAATTAATACTTTTCCTGTATTACTGTAATGAAAAAAGGTAAAAAATAGGCCAGGTTCGAGAATGAGGCGATGCTGTCAGCCTGTCACGTTATGTCGGAAACAGCTGAGCTGAAATTAGGACAGGCTGCAGATGGTAGCAAAACTAAGGAAACCTCCTGTATGAAAGCACTTCTTGCTTTTGGCCAAATTTGAAATCCAATCAAGGAAGAAGCCTGAATAGCACTTTCCGATGCATTCTCTTTTTCACTTCATTCTCAAGTCTAAACAATATTTGCTTAGAGTTCACGATTTGCAAATTCAGCAGATGAACAACGAAGAAGAAGGTAAGACATTTATCAAAATGCAGCAGCTAAAACGGAGTGCTACTCACACAATGATTTCATTGCGGTAATTTATCCTGCTACATATCTTCCTTCGATGATGCAGCTTTTCGGTGGAGCAAAACATCTTCTATTAAAGTAATATCATTGCGTATTATAGTGACACGGCAATCCAGCTCTCGTAATGATTGATGACGAACGGCCTTTTAACAATTACTAGATTGCCCATGACCCGTTGGGTCACTATTACCATCTTCTTTGCTTCTTAAAGGAATATTTAACACGCGCCTGTAAGAAAGCTTAAATATTTATATGACCCTAGTTGGAACCCGTGGAAATAACTTCATGTATTGAGTTTATTTTTCCCTCTGTATAAAAACATAAATGGTGTGCAACAAAGAAGCAAATAAATTAATGAAGTACACCGAAGGAAGAAAGAAAATTGCCGTTCAGCAGAACTGAAGCTGCGCTCACTCATCGCTTGTTGATCAATGAAGAAGAGTGTTGAAGTGCAACCTACATCAACAAAGCACTTCAGGTAGGTATGTACATAATCAACGAAGCAGAGAAGATTTAATCATCATTTTCGACGGTCGACTCTTCTATTAAGGATGGTATTTTTCGGTAAGGTTACACTGCCGTGATTTCTCATCTCTGCAATATGCTAAGTAATTCTTGGCTGTTATAGTTTGACTTAAAAACGGCTACAAAGTTTACTACTTCCGGGAGGGGCGACGCCCAGGACTGGTAATTAACTTGCAAGTATTCTATTAAAGTTCGCTACCATTCAGTGATACACAGACGGTAAAACTATAGGAACTGTTACAACTTATTTACATAGGCACTCTAGACTACCCGTAGTTCTACTTAAACGAAGTGTATTCCTCAACGCATCGCAGGAAAATTACAACTACACGAGTTAGGAAATTGTAAGAATCAGCAGTGTAATATGCTAAGTATTTCATGCACATTTATAGTCTATAATGTAAACTCAGGTCAAGAAGGAATAAGTATTCAAGCCAACATATTAGATAATATACACTCTTGAAATAACATCCCATACACAACAATCAAAGATTCAAATATTGCAAAGATTTTGAACCCAAAATTATTTTAATGAAGAAGTACTGGAAAATAGGAAAACATGCGTAGAAAAATAACAACAGGTAGAAAGTGAAAGAAACAAAGAGGTACATTATTTCGTGATTAAATTCGGGCAAATGCGAAATTCAAGGCAATAAATAAAGGTTTATAACCGTTGCCCCTACAAGTATCTCATTACAGCCATGCTTTTCATTAGGGTGTTTTTACATTTTTCAAAAATTTCTTTTTGAATTTCCTAGAGTATCATCTCAATGTATTTTCTGCTTTCCCACTGTCAATACATCCTTCAGAACTGTTTATCATTTTCTTATTTCTTTAATGTCCTGTTAGTTTAAGGGCTCCAAATTTAAAATGATATTGACTTTTTTGTAGCGTTGCTTTACTAGGTAGCGCTTTAGTTGCGTAGTAGGCGTAGAGATCTAAATTCACAATAGTTGCATAACATTTTTTTAGAAGCCAAGATCTCCGGAAACTACACATAATAAACGAAACATGGCTATGAAGTGTGCAAATATATTCTAAATCAAACAACATAGCTAGGCGCTCTTTCATTCCCGTTTTAAATTCTGAAAGCGCAATTACTTGGAAACGTATAAACGAAACTGTGAAAGGAGTAAGAGTACTGAAAAACTGATCTGTAATCAGACCCTTTATCAATCAAACCGTCTTAATCGAATCACCTTTCACATTCCCGTCAGAGGCCAATAATCGTCCGAAAGCTCAGCTTTAAGGCATGCCCTTTAATTTCCCCATCGGACGTCAATATTTTCACAAAGCGTGACGTAACTTTAAAAATGTTAACCTTAAATAGTGTAGAACTTCTCGATAAGTTTAATCCATCCGTCAAGGGTTAAAATCGATAGCTTGGTACTACGTTGATATTACTCAACATACGTCACAAAGATTATGACTTGATGGACAAAAAGAAAAATAGATATCCTGATAAAAATTCGTTTTTATTACGTTTCTTTATTATTGCTGGTGCATTGGATATGTTGTCAGTGGAAACATATCAAATGATAACGAAGACACCATCTTCATGGTTGTTTTCGACTTATCTATTCTTCTGCCAGGCCATTCACTATGTAGGTCAGGTAGGTCAGGTTTCAGGTGGTTCCGAGTTGAACCCTGTCGGTCACCGAACAGGTCATCTGCCTGAAGATACGCAAGTTGCACATCTTATTTGGTACAACATAAAGTTCGAGAATTGCGTATAGCTTTTCGTTTTTTCTTGAGGCTGCTCCCCTTCTGGCAGATTCATGAGCTTCAAGAGCTCGTTATCTGCCCTACATGCCAGAGGTTCCAAGCTCTGCAGAGTACCTACAGGAAACTCTTGATGCGTACTCGCACCACAAAATGTATTGATTCTTTTGGCGTTTCTCATGGCTCCTAAAATAAAAATCTGTGAATATTTTCGTATCGGTCTACGAAATCTTAGAGTTTTGTAATCGTTTGCTGTACTTTTTAAAAGGGAGCACTTGTACTTAACATTTACAATCCTAAGTTGTATTTACATTTTCTATTACCTTGTCGAAGTTTAGACAACTTCCTTCATTCCAGGGGAGGCTATCTCAGAAGAACCTTGGCCGCCATTGCCAATTGTACATTCGGTAACCCGCACGCCCAGATAATCTCACGTATATACGTGCACACACACCTGCCCTCACCTGTAGTACGTTGCTCAGTCGTATGCCTTACTGTAAGTGTGAAAATATAACAAGTATCGTCTTCCTGCCTATCATTTCACCGCACCCAAAGTTTTAAACTGACGGGAAATTATTCTGGCTGTTTGCGGGTTTCAGCAACAACACTTGCACTGCGTTGCTGCCTGAAGTGTTTACTCATCCATTCGTATGAATGTGTTACTGTACCACAGAAACAGAAAAAAAGTGTCCTGTTTTCGGAGTTTTATAACACTCCAAATTAGAATAGATATCCGTAACTTACTTAGCGACATCTGACGAGGAAACTGAATTGACGGCTAACATTTTAATAATTTTTTCTGCGTACACTCAGTTGTGTTCACAACGAAGGTACGAGACATTCTGATGGTTGGGTCGGTTGAGACGATCGAAAAACTAGCATGGTGATGATCAGAACTTTCACATTGATGCACAGAACCGATACCAGTTTCCTATATTTGTATGGTTAGAATACGAAGACGTTCTAAGCACAAGGAAAACAGTTTCTTGGTTGCTGAAAATTAGTGAAGAATAATCATCGACATCCTCATAAGTATCCTAACTTTTTTCACTGACACGATCTCTTGTTTCAACCTACAGTCTTTCAAGGAACTGCATCTGCTAGCACAAACAACGAATGAGTAGACGGTGAAGCGTCTGCCTTCGAATTATTCTCCAGTTTGACTTCAAAGTAATCCGGCAAATTTAGCAGTTGCTCAGGATTTCTTTTTCTTAGTGCTCGCTCGGAGCTGCCTGGAATATAATAGTCCGCCTTTGTAAAATTCCTCTGGACCGGCTGGAAAAACTTCACTTTGTGTGGAGGACTGCGCTGATTACTCCTTGGTCGAGCAGAATTTGTTTTGATTTCAGGAGAAGTTCTTTGGTTTCTAGAAGTAAAATACTTTGACAAGAAGTTTTGTCCACTTGGTGACAATATAGTTGGGTGAAAAATGAGAGGAGGCTTTTCTTCCTTCATCGCCTCAAATATGGAAGCTTCGCTGTCTTCCTCAGACGTATTCTGATGCTCTGCACCAAAGAAATTCTTTGACTCAGACTGCAGTTTTTGGTGGCGAGTCCTTAAATTTTTAACCTGTTGGAAAGTTGGAACGAAAGTTTCATCTTTTACGACAGGCGAGGGTCGTAATTCACTTAAAGGTATTACTGGTCGCTTTGTATTATTTTGACTGAACTTACGTCCTGTAGAAGAATCAATTTTATTCCTGTTGCCTTTATTAGAAAAAGTTCTTACATCCAAATTTGCAGCTGATGAAGACTTTGAAATTTTTGCACTGGCAGAACTCAAAGGCCTGCCTTTGTGTCTTAAATTGTAGCTACCATTGTGGTCTACACCTTTCCGAGCTTGATGAACAGGGATGGAAGTTTCATATCGAACATTTGCCCGGTAGCCATCTTCGTCCGCTTTGTAGGTTACGATCTGAAGTCTTCCATCAGGCAGCAAAACTGTGTATTCCCCACTGGTGTCGCTTCCTGCTCTATCTTCTTTATGGCTAAAATAATTCCCGCTGGATTTATGGTCTACGTTGTAACTAAAGCCATATTCTGGTCTCTCAGTTTGCTCTGCGTAAGTTCTTTTGTCTTCAAGACTGTCAGAAACACCATTGATATCATAAGCTTTATTGCTGAAGAAATCAAGATTCGTTTTTCCGTATGTTTGCTGACCATGATTTCCAGATATTGATGCACTTTCATGAGTATCTTTAGGACTTGATGTTGTTGGCTGCAAATTTTCGGAATCTGATTCAGCTAAGTTTCCAAAACTGTGAACTGGTTCGTTTTGTCCCAAAAATTGAGGAGGAATGAGGATAGGCTCGTTTTTGGAGTTCTTTGCCACTCTGTACCCTATGAGGGGGTTGTACAAGTATGGCAGGGAGTATTGATGAGGATGGTAGAGCTTATCGTAAGTAATTCGTCTTTTGCTCATGTCAGGCTGATGGTGCAACGAAGAATACGATTGCCTTATCTCCGAGTCGGAAGCTATGAGATCTTCCACGACGTTCTCAAATAGTGTCAATGGTTCCGCTGTTGTATTCGACTGAAACGCATGTGTTAAATTTTCAGCATGATTAAGTATCTCCGTACTGTTTTCCCCTGCGGCTGTCAGTACTTCCTTTTCTTGGTGGTTCTCAATCTGATGTTCTGCAATTGAACTGCCATCTCTGTTACTTGATACGTTTAAATTTTGTTCACCATGACTACTTTTATTAGCAGATAGAAGATATTGAAGTGCTGGCGTAACAACTAATTTTTTCAGCCCATTCACTGAACTATCAGTATCATCGCTATTCAAAGAATAAGACTTTCGAACGTCGATGCTTCCCTCCGAAAGTAAGAGTTCACCGAAGCGATGCGTTCTTCCAGCACCGTCATTCCCTGACGAACTATTTCCTGAAATCCCCAGTTTCTTGGAGAAAGCCAATGCATTTAACAGTCTTACTCCAGTTTGATTTGCACCTGTTCCCGAAAGCTCAGCAACCGTCTCATCACTGGAACTTGGAACAACAATTTCTCCTTTTCTCGAACCGCTGCTGTCAAAAAGTACCGGGAATGCATCGTTATCGGATGAGAGCAAGGATGGAATCGGAGACGGATGGCCATGAGGTGGCAACTTTTCGTCTTCATCAACGTCTTCAAAAAGTGGAAATCTAAGGGATGTGATGACAAATGAAGGAGTGGTTAGCAGCTGAGTTCCTGTGCTCTGGTTCATTAAACTCGAACCAATTTCAGAATTACGAGAATCATTATAAAATTTTTCGATATGAGTGTCTACACTTTGATTGCGTGCCTCACTCTGATTGGTGTGCTTGAATACCAAAGTAGGGAAAGTCAGGTTCGTATTGTGTTTTGGAGCATCTTCGATGGTAGTCCTTGTTATATTTACTAACTTGGACAAAATCTCAAGTCTTGGACTGCCATTGAATTCAGAACTTGAATTCGTGCTTAGAACATTTTCGGTTAATCCTAACGCCGTTAAATTAGATAATTTTGTCAGTAAAGCTAAACTTTCTTGAATTGGATTGCCATTTCCGAAACCATCAGCTGTTTTACGGCCATAGTCTTCCATTGAAGTGAGGTTCTTGAGGTCAATCACAATTTCATAATCTTTATCCAGGGTTAGATCGAGAATGTTATAGTCGCTATCTTGAATTAAACTAATGTTCCTAAAAGCATCAGATGCATCACTGTCATTGTCTTGAATTGAAACCACGTTCTGAAAACTGTTGCTTGCCTGAGTCAAACCTTCGTTCTTAAAATGTTCAGATTCCTCTTGCTGGTTATTATCAGCTGAATTCTGGCCTTCGATATCCGTCAGTACGTTAACCCGTGCAGTAACTGCTGCTTGCTTTAGTGGTCTCCCGTGTTTCGCTAAAGATGAAGCTGCAACATTGAATGGAAGTCCCGCCGTGGCGTAAACAGGTTCGACGATTCTTAGCGAGGACATGAACGCTCCCTCAGCAATTTTCTTTTCAAGTTGATGGTCGACAGAAGATACATGCACAGGCGATACTGTGTCAGCCCCCGTGAATGTAGGTACCTGAAAAAGCGAAAACCATTAACTTTTTAAAGCCTACTGTACTCATTTGAGCAAGTCGTACAAATAGCACTAGTCCGATGAACTTCGATGCTTAACGGGGGCATGGAAGGGTTAGACTAATGGGGAATGAGATATCCGGTGATTCATTATAGCGGTGTTTGGATATCGAGCTAAAGGTATATGGAAATTTTTCACTTTAAGTTTGAAATCAAGTTATTCAGGAAATCAGTTGTGGCATGAACTATCAATACAAATCACGAAAGATTACTCTATACTCAATGAGATACAATGGTAGCAGTCACGGCATTGAACTCAATTCAGCGAAAGTTCTGATATTTTCAACGATACTGATGTTCATTTTCCTTAAAATTCCAGTTTAACGTAGAGCGTTTCGCGAACTTTCTGAGCTACACATTGAACAGCTAATGACAGAAGTACAATCACATAATTCCGAAACTAACTTGCATGCTCCGTTGAGTTGAATATTATGTCAAAACAATTAATCAACTAGAGCACTCTGAGAGCGCATACTTCCGCCAAGCGAGGCAACGGTAGCAAAAAATTCAAATTGGCTCTGAAACCATAATTTTCTTTCTAATAACTCCAAAATTGAATCACTTGTGTCTTTCGATAGTAATAACAGCTTGTGCAATTTTCTTGAAGATCTGTTCATAACTTTTTGAGTTATACTGCTAACAAACGTTATGACAAACATTAGTCAAACGAACAAACCGATGTGTACCAAAATTTAATCATTTATGTCTTTCAACATTACTAACAACTCCTATAAATTTCATGAGGATCCATTCATTATTTTTTGAGTTATTGCGATAACAAGCATAAAATTATAAATAGTGACAAACGAACGAACAAACGGATTATTACCAAACTTTGGTCATTTACTCTTTGTTATATACCTAACAACTCATGTTAATTTTATAAAAATCCATCCATAACTTTTTGAGTTATGGCAGTGAGAAAAATGAGGTAGACAAACAAACAAAGATGAACATATCTTCATCAAAAGTTAATCATCTATTCATCCTAACATACCTAACAATCCTTGTAAATTTCATCAAAAGCGGTTCAAAACTTTTTGAGTTATCTTGGTGACAGACAGACAAACACACAAACAGACAGACAGACAAACACGACGAAAACATAACCTCCTTGGCGGAGGTAATTAGAAAATAGAAACTGTGACACACAGAGAAACCTGCAGCCAGTACAATTCCACGAGTCAACTAAACACATTGGCAGTGGAGACCAAAGAAAACATTTTTATGTACAAAACACAGGGCATCTGTTTGGCTTTCTAAGCACTAGAAATCCAATGGATATTGTTTTCGGTAGTTGACATATTAACTAGAGAATTCTTTCTGTGTTCCATTATTAGTAAGATCAACTATCTATTGTCATCACCGCAGCCAAATATTCAGTAGAAACATTTGTAATACAGAGTCCTCTGTGTGGACAAGTTTAAGCGTGATGCCTATGTGTTTAGCCGGGTCATTTCGTTACATTTAATAGATATTTCCCTGTGTGTACCTTCGAGTCTTCATTTTACGGTAAAAAAACGTTTTCTAATACCATGACACTGATGTGCTGATGATAATATTTGTATTTTGGGTAAAATGCTATGGTATAGTATGGTTTAGTCGACTGCTTCTGTATCCTGATAGTGCGTGTGTATCTTAATTAAGGCAGGGTCACACGGCAGTCAAATGACCGTGTTTTTTCTTAATTCATCGTCCGAATGCGTTAATGTGTCTGCTCAAACAGCGGAAAACTTCGCAGTTTTCTGAATTCCAATTCACTTCAGTTTTTTTCTATTTGAAAAGATGCCCGGAACTTCCCTGTTGACGCGTGATTGCTAAACCAGCCGACGTGACGGCGAAGACTCTTTCGGTGGACAAAAAGTCCAGTTTACAGCGACATAACAAGATATTTGGGCGTTGGACTGAAGGAACACATCCATTTGACTGTCATATGAAGGCACAGCAACATCCCCAAACACATCCTCTTATGACCGTTTGTTTAATGAAAGACTAAAATGACGTCGTTAGGAAACCTTTGACGAATTTTTTAATAGATAACGCTTGTAGTAATATCTGACGGATACAATATTGTTGGATAATTGTTTTAGAACCCATACTATACTGAGCGGTAGATAAAGCGCTCCATTTTCTCATCTAATTTGTAGAGATATTTTGAAGTTTCTTTTACTTACCTCTACCTGAATATAGGAGATCACGTCCTTCAGGTCTCAAGTTTCAGTGATACATTTTTTATTGTATGTCCAACTAGCTAATAATACATTCTATTTAAGCTCTAGTGCGTCGTGAAATGTTTCTAATTCGCCCTGGCAAATATAGACTAGGAATTCCGCAAATTTGTTTAGCAGTACTATAGAGAAGAAATGAAAGAACAGAAAATTCAGTTATTTCTCTCCGAGAGGAGGTTTTTATAGCTTAATACTATGACACTTGACATCGTACGATAAGAATGGTGCTAACATACAGCAGTACCTACAGTGTATAGCAGCAGGCTCGACAAAATCGCTCAAATTAAAAAAGAAACTTGCTTATTTTACTTAGGGATTTACAATTTCACGCAGTCCTATAATACAACGCCTTATTGCTACAACGAAAGCTACTACTACTACTACTACAAAATTTAAGAGCATCTACTGTATAGGCCAAATATATGTTATTTGTATGCAGAAATACGATATATATAATGATACTATTATACAACACAACCTATATTTTGTGGTGATTGGTAACGCTATTCTACAATAGAACGTAGATTCTACGGAAATCTCTCTTATATGTGTAGGTACTGCACCGTCTTGGTCATAACGACATAGTAAATATATCCGTTCCCTTACCTTCCTTAGTGCAGGAATGCAGTTCATTTGTGTAAGAGGAATATAACTGTCAGTGTTTACCGTCTCCCTATTCTGTCTCATTGTCATTATCGCAGTATGACCCGTTAATACCACTTTCATCCTATGGCCCACCGTATACGCACTTCCGCTAGCTGAATAGAAAGTGGTGCGGGGACCAGTGCGTATGTTGATGGGACAGAGCCTTTACCCCGAATAATAATTACGCTGTCGGGTGGTCGAGAATTCTAGATGGAACTCATGTTTCAACTGTTACATGCCCACTACCAAAAATAATTGAACTTCATTCAGATTTCACGACACTATTCTGCTACAGGCTGGTAAATTTTTCCAAAATATATCATCCGAGTAAAGCAAGCAAACAAAAAATAAAAGAGAGGGAGAGAGAGATCAGAAAGAACATATAAGGTGACTTTGGACCAATCTCATGATTTACATCACCAGTTTCAACTGTAATTCACGTTTCAAACGTCCTAACGATTATATTCAAATGACAAACTAAATAGACTATTATCGATAGGTCTTATAGAATTCTGAAAGTTAGCTACAGCACAAAAACAGTGACTTTTTGTCCAGCAACAGATTCAAGTGATAACGTTGGCGTACTGTGCAAGCTTGCTGTTGCACAAAGGTGTAAAGAAAAATCATTTTTTTTAACTAGAAAGCGAGAGAGATAGAGACCTATTACCTCAAAGAAAACGAAGAAGAAAATTAATCAAGGTGACGAGAATCATAAAGACGAGAAGTATCAACACTGGAGGCCAACAGAGAAAATAACCAAATTTTTGTTAGAGACGGAGAAGACATACTCGAGGAACAATTGGTGACAGAATTTAAAAATTTTGATAGCGGACCTTGAAAATGAGCGGATGTTTACCACCGCCAAGAAAGTTATGTTTGACGAGCTTGTCTGGCTGTCTGTGTGTTTGTCTGTTACGAAGATAACAAAAAACATTACATGAGTTGTTGGACAAATCATGATAAATAAATGACCAGTTTTTGGGCTAATCTGTTCGTCTGTTTGTTTGTTTGCTTCTGTGCTTTATGTTTGACAACAACATAGCTCAAAAATGAAGAACAGATCTTTATGAAATTTCTAGGGATTGTTAGGATAGTTGCAGGACACATATGACCAAATTTTGTTGATGATCGGTTTGTCCGTTTGTGTGTATGATTCATGTTTGCCAAAATGTTTGTCAGAACATAGCTCAAAAAGTTACGGTTGGATCTTCAAAAAAATAACAGAAGCTGTTCTTACCATCAAAAGGCACAAATGACCAGTTTTCAGTGCTGATAAAGAAAAATAAAAGTTTCAGACCCATTTGGATTTTTCGTTACTGTTGCTTTGTTTGACAGACGGATGTGCACTCAGAGGGCTCTAGTTTAAAAAATGTGCTGTTTCTGGGGATGTTTCCAATGCTATGTAATGTTACAATGGTATGTAGCGTAGTTCAATAACTTCAGTATGGCTTATACATTGCTTTGACCTGCTGCTGGCAGTAGCATAGTGTTTAACTAGTAGAAGTTTTGTTTTTAAAAGTTCGTATAAAATCTCACGCAGGTATATCGTTATAAATATTTGATGCTCCCAGGCTCTATTGATCCTACCACTTCGGCGTGCTAGTAAAATTGAATGTCCTCATCGCTGTTGATGGAAAAGAGATAGAGCTGAAAGCGTAACAGAATCTGAGGTGAAAGCGGAACTTACTCGCTTAGAGACCACGAGCGGAGAGACCACGAGCGGAGAGACCACGAGCGGAGAACTGGACACAGGAATATGGTGGGGCGAAGAAAATACTGGCGATGCCGCTGATGCGTGGAAAGGCTGCAAAGAACTTGACAGCGAAGACATCACCTCCGGGGAAGAGGAAATACTGATTTTTGCGGAGACATCACGCCCTGCAGTGAAGATGTGCAGCGTGGCCACCAGCGTCAACAATGACGTCGTCATCTGTAAGTGAAGAAAAATAATGTAGCTCAAGTTGTCCGTCCTACGAAGGCGAGCACATCATCCTGGGAAAGACAAAACTTGTGATTAAAGACAGACGTGTGCTTGCAAGTGACCAAAGCACAACCATCCGTGACGTCATAAAGTTTCCCAGGTAATGTCGATTTTATTCGTTCCTCGCTTGTGGCGGCTCGTGGGTGCAATAGTGGAGGTGCTGCACAGTCTCATAACAGGATATTCGTAATTCTATTGTGAGGTATGAGTTGGCTACTGACTGTGTTCTAGTGCTAGCAGCCATCTTCTAGTCCCTGCTACTGCGGGCAGCCATCCTCTCGTGAGTTTAGTCTATAATAAAGTCAGATGCCACCCTTTTAGCTTATCATAGAATTACGTACTACCTGGTATGAAATTAAACGGCTCCCTCTCCTCCTTTTAGTAATCTCCCTCGAGCTAGCGCTCTTGCCCACCATCAATGAGTCTAACCCTCTGATTAGCTGGCTGTGACTTCACTAATGACTTTGTTTTTGTTAAAGAAATGCACGCTTGTCTGCCTTTATTTGTTTATACTAAGATGAGCTGAAGAAAGGAGGGTGATGATGAAGTGAAAGGAATGGCATAGAGGAGGACGACGGAAAGATATTACCAGCAGTTAGGTAGTCCTTAATTCGGACGCTGCAGTTGACAAAATTCTAATCTTCTAATGTGCCTAACTCGGTCTTGTCCAAGGCTTACATGTTAAATTGTTCGATTCTCTGCTTTGGATTGAATTACAAGAAGTAACTGCCCAGTGAGTAAGCTGGAGACAACCCAAAGTTCAATCCCCATGCCTATAATTAACTTTCGGCAGTGTCAAGTGCAATCGATTATTGAAATTGTCCTAAACTTGATCCAAAGTCGCAAATCGAAAACCCACGGTTGAGGTTAAAAAAAATTGTTCTAAGCGAATTAAATAATCACGAGTTTCCATGAATGCGAATCGAAAGCCCGTTTTTAATTATTGAATTAATTAATGCTCATCAAATAGAAAAGATCATGTGTTCACATGTGCATGTATATGGAGAGGGCAGAGGTTTCCTTCTTAGATTGGTTCGTTAACATTGAGTAAAGTTGAGCCATATGATTTCACTAGTTTGAAGCTTCAGGCAGGGGCTTTGGCTTCACCGGCTTGAATCGTACTGCAGGTGTTACAACCAGACTCAACCAATTAACCCTGACACGGCTGTAGCCTCCATTTTACGGGCTAACTTTGAATATACGGAAGCTGTAAGTGAGCAATCAGTTAAGGGTCAACGCCTGAAACCCGACTCAACAGGGTGAGACCAGTACACTCATCTGAAGTCCGGAGAAGTCAGTTGAGCAAAGCTTGATTTCGCCAGCAATCAATATCGTCCACTGGAAAGTTAAGAGCTCGTAAAGCGTTCACCTGCTGGCATAACTGCATTCAACATAACGCCTAAAGTTTAATACTGCATTTTCCTCTTGAAATTAGAAATTTAATCTCAGTCACATATAATATCGCACATAGCTTTGAACTGCTATTGTTGTTCATAATGTTCATTATGAACACGTAATAAAATATGCTTTGTGACATCCGTACTTCTTCACGGAACAGAGCGTTAAAGATTTACGTTTCCTTGCCGTTACGAAGCGCATGAAAAAAAGCCGAGGGGTACGTGTAATTTCTGAACCACTAATTTACCGTGTTTTTTTTTTTTTCGTCAGAGCGCCGAAAACTATTTTTTTTTTTCGTTGCATGCATTGAAAGCATTAAAATCAAATTTTCTTAATAAGAAATGTAAAATCGTCAATGTACGTCCTTTACTAATTGCACTTTTTATTTGCACATTGATTATTGTTAAATAGCCGGGCCGTTGCAGTTCTTCCTATGGGGACCTTTATATCGGTTCTGTCTTGGTTCTATTATTATTATTATTTTATTAAAACTTCACGCCCGGGCCGTCACGGACAGGTAGTAGGGAGTACAACCCAAATGAAGCAGTTTGCAATACCGGGAAGCCCGAAACGCTGCTAAAGAAACTCCTACGAAAAGCCATTAAGTGCGCATGCAGGCCAACACGACCGAAAGCCGATGCCGGCAATGAATTCCAAACCCCAACAGATCAGGGCACCAAGCACCGTCTGAACTGACGAGTTCTGCATCTAACACTCTCTAAAGTGAAAAAGCGCGCGTCAACTGCAACACATGTAATCCTCCTTGAGACCTTGAGGGCTGGGACAGATGAATATTATTATTATTATTATTAAAGACTTCACGCTTGAGCTCCCACGGACAGGTAATACAACCCAAATGAAGCATTTGCAACACCGGGAAGCCCAAAACGCTGCTAAAGGAAATCCAGAAAAAAACCGTTAACAGCCGACTTAAAAGCCTGCAGGCCAACACGACCAAAAGCCGATGCAGGCAACAAATTCCAAACTCCAGCCGACCAGGGCACGAAGCACCGACAGAGCTGATTAGTTCGACATCTGACAGCCTCCAAAGTGAAAGAGTGCGCTCCGCACGCAGCACGAGTCTCTCTCCCAAACACCTTGAGGGCAGGGAGAGAAGAATACAACCAATGCCT
>LQNS02276498.1:2438783-2449215 GCA_001587735.2 Parhyale hawaiensis | reverse complement strand
AACTGCCCGTAGAGCTCTGTTTCACCGAGGTTTTATCGCTGTCATTGTCGGAAGGGCGTATATTTTGCTAGATGGTTGTGATTGTGTTCTAGTGCGTGGTCAGTATACTACTCATAGCTTTTTGACTTCTACGTCTGACAAATCTTAGTTAAATACACAAACAAACGAACCGATCATCACCATACTTTGATCATTTATGTCTTTCAACACATCTAATAATTCCAATAGATTTCAAAAGGGTACGGTGAAAATTTTTGAGTTCTTTTGCCAACAAACATGAAATCAAACACAGATACAAACAAACAACGAACAAACAGACCGGCACAAAAAATTTGATCATTTACTCCTGTTGACATACCTAACAAGTCATGCAAATTTTATAAAAATCCGTCCATAACTTTTCAAGTTATGGCTTTAAGAAAAAGAGGCAGACAAACAAACAAACGGATGAATGGTTCTTTACCAACAGTTAAACATCTGTTCCTCCTAACATACCTAACAATCCCTGTAAATTTTGTAAAGATCCGTCTATAAATCTTTGAGTTATCTTGGTGACAGACAGACATGCAAAGATACAGGCAGACAAACTCGACGGACACATAACCTCCTTGGCAGAGGTAATAAATGCATAACTGTGTTGTTGTTGTATTGGCGCCTAACTTCGAGCTCCGTCCGCGGGAGCTCCGGAGAGGGACGGGGAAGTAGAGTGACAGGCAAAGGAGGGGTGAGAAGAAAAAATGGCAGACGCAGCAGGTATCCACCCAGAGATGCAATGGATAGAGGGTCGTCGGAAGCACACTGCACGCATATAGATGGGACACGGTTTGCTCTCCCGTGACATAGCGTGCATTGCGGAGAAGCCGCAAGCCCAATCCTGCGCTTGTAGGAGACAAGGACCACATAGTTGCCTGACTTCAACTGCGTCAGCGACGTGCGAAAGGAGCAAGGTAGTGTTGACTAGGACGGGAGATGGCAAGATGACGGATGTCTAGAACTTCATTGTCTTCCAGCCCGGCATAGGAGGATGCCACCACTTCCTGTGTACAGACTTGAGGGCCGCCTTAATTAAGAGTGAAGGCCAAGGTGACGTTCTCAGTAAGCAAGTGCGACACTGAAGGCCGACACTTTGACGCCAAGGTATATTTCTTGTCATGACGGTCGCTGTGAGCGGTGACTATGTCATGTGATGGGTGGCCGGGAATCAAGGCATGTAGTAAATACTGCCACCAACCGAGGGACTCACCAACTAGGAGCATCTGTGACTCGTGGCGGAGGCGACTGCAGGATGCCATACGGTGTGAGCCCGTGGCTACTCGCATAACCACGATTAGGACGACTTACAGCTTATTAATGTCATAGGCCGAGACGTTGGGGAACGGCACGGGGGCCGCGTAAGTGATGACGGACTGAATGAAGGCCATATAATTCAAGATCGATCAGCGTTTCCTTCTACTGGCCCCAGCTGGTACCAGCTAGGACTTTGAGGAATGCGAAGTCTAGAGGACATACGGTTTTGGGTTTCTATTACGTGAGTAGAGGAGTTCAGTTGGTGTCACAATAGACACTCAAAATTTGGGATATTTGTCAACGGAGAGAGGGGAATAAAGCAAGGCGACCCCCGGGTTCATGTTTACCTCGTGAGTATTCGGGCTGAACAGCGTCGGTTTAGTTTTTGGGACCGAAAGGGATAGGTCGTTCTGGGCGCCCAATCGGAGATCCCAGCCGCGCGCGAAGAGTCTTTCAGCCGCATAGGCCACTTTTGTGTCCTGTTCGGCGACAGTTAAGTCGTCGCCATAAGAAGTTATGAAGGCAGCAGATACGGGAAGGAGGATACGAAGTAGTTGAAGAGCAAGGGGAGATCACTGAGCCTTGGAGAACGCCTCAGCGTATGCGGCGGAAGAGTGAGGTGGCCGAACTGAAGCGGCAGCAAGCAGCTCTGCGTCTCAAGTAGGAGGGCAGCCAACGTACAGCGATGTGATTCAGCGTAGAAGCATAGATTAACTCAAGAAGTTTGTTGTGATTGACTGTATCGAAGGCCTTCGCAAAATCCACAGCCAGCGCAACAGTCCGCAAGGGGGGAGGGGATTGTCTTTGCTGAAACCCACTGCAACAGCCTTTGCTAGAGGCAGTAGGGCCGATGTCGTAGATCTGCCGGACTTGAAACCATGTTGATGGTTTACAGTAAGCAGAACAGCGGATAGTTGGGAAAAATGAGCGTCTTAAGTAGCTTAACCGCCTGGCAAAGCTGGGAAATGGGGCGGTAAGAGCTGTCTTCGTCTATGGGTTTACCCGTTTATGGCAGTGCGATGATGACGCCGGCTTCACCAGGATGGTGAAGCCGGCAGCAGGGAATTCCCGCCCCGAAGCTGCGAGCTCTTCACATCTTCGACGGTGAATGGAGTATGAGATTTGTCTATGGGTGATATGCCGGTGGATACAACGATACAGTGTCCGCTTACAGTAGGATTGGGAGTGGGAAACTAGGGTGGTAAAAAGGCGGTAAAATTCGTGTAAGATCACCCGATCCGAAGACTCCCAACGGTCAGCAAATCTGATCGGCTGATTCGGGTCCATCCGGGCAGAGAGAGGGATTTGAGGAAAGACCAGAAATGGGAGATATGAGTACGGTGGTCACAACACTTCACGGTATCCACTCAGGCCCTCCTGGCGGCCTCGGAGGATATCCTAGTGATCAGTTGATTAAGAAGATCAATCGACGGGCCTGTAGGGTTGGTGGCCCTAACCTCGAGGTAGCCGGAGGAAACGAAGGAAGAAAAAGCAGACCATCGAACGCCGCCTCCGTCTTAGTTCGTAAAGAGTCCCAGTCCGCTCTGCGTCAGTTGGTAAAGAAGCAGGGTCTTAAGGGTGGCCAAGAGAAACAGTTTAGCAAGAGGATAAGGGAAGGTTGTCGGAAAATAGTGAAATAGAGGTGTTCCACGCAAAGTCTAGCGCCCGGAGAGCACTCGCAACGGATATGTCAGGTGAGGAAGGGAAGCCGAGGGTAGGGAGGCGAATGGGGGGTCTCACCATTGAGGACCATTAGCTCGCTAGAGCTAATGTTATAAATGAAGCTCCTCGCCCCAACCGGTGGAGCGCCAGATTGTCAGGCGGGGACCAAGATGGATGGTTGGCGTTAAATTCCCCACAGACGAGCAGTCAGAGGTCTGGAGGGAGTTCAAGAGAGAAGTCTGGGGAATCATCAGCGAGCATGAGGGAGACAGAGAGAGACAAATGTTATAAATGTCTATTGTAGTGTTGGTGGAGGTAACCCTTCCTCTCTAGATCTCCAAAACATCATCATCCGGGAGCAAGCTACTGGTTCCAGAGAGGTGTAGAACTGGGAGTGGTGAGCGATGATGCTTAAGCCCCACTCCCACCCAGGCCAGGCCTGTCCCGTCTGACAGCGAAGAAATGGGCGAATTTGCGGAAATTAGAGCGAGCGGATAACTTCGTCTCCTGCAAACAGGCGACCGAAATCCACTCGTGCGTGAGGAAAGTCTCTAGCTCCGGGTGGCAGTGCTGAATGCCGTTGTAGTTTAGTTGATGAAATTCCCTCTAGAGATACGGGGCTGCAAGGGCGTTGGGGAAGACGAAGCTGAAGGGGAGCAGGGTGGTGGGAGATAGCGACGCGAGAGGAGAAGAGGACAAGGGCTCAGGTGACGGAGCAGGGGCTAGAGGTAAGGGTTAGGGGTTGACTGGGTGGGGGGGGGGCGGGCTGGGAGAGAGGCAGGACCATGGCAAGCGAGGCAGGCCGAATCTGCGTACCAGCTCGAGGCACGGCGAACGCCCGAGCACCGCCGATGGACCCAACTGCTGCAGACTCGGCAACAGCTGCACGCACTGCAAGGGAGTCGGCTGCAGGGCCAGGGTTCAGATCAACCTCGGCTCTCTACAACAGTAACGCCAGAAGGCGGTACTCCGGCGCTCTGAAGCAGCTTTCAAGAAGAGGTTGGCCCAGAAGAGGGAAAAACTGGGTGAGCCCATCCGGCCATCTCATGATAAAAAGGTAGAGGAGGGAAGGAAAGCAAAGACCGGGAGGAATTGCTGGGAGAGGGAGCGCGCAGGGTTGCGGAGTTGAGCCCGTTTGACTCGCCATAGACATCGCTGAGAGGAGAAGACGAAGTCAGGCGGCGAGGCTGACCCAAGGGCGAGGACGTGGAACTCTTCGGGTCCATGAATAACTGTGTAGTGTACCCCGCCGTAAAAAATGATGGCAAAGAATTTGTATCAGCACCTCTTCAGTGCTCATGGAGGAACCGTTGCACCCAGTATAGCTGTATCCAGATTTCCCTGTAAAATAACAATGATGAGTGGCATCAGTTCCACTTCGGTAAACAGTCGCTTTGTTCCACAATAGCTTTAGCTACTACAATACTAGATCAACAATATCTCTTTACGATAAACTTTCAAAAATAGAACAGACTAGAACGCCCAAGTGCGTAATACCATCACCAACAGTAGGAGGCAAATATCAATGAAATTATTTTTTTTTATGACCAGCTTACTCTAGAGTTTGGTATTTTTCACATCTAAGTCAACCCACCTGACTCCCAGCAAGAAATTATGAACATTGCTCAACTCATGCTCCCTCTCTTTGGGTGGGCAAACAAATATACAAACTACCTCTCTCACTTCATTCGCGGGTGATAAAAAACTACAGTATGATTCATATGAACCCCCTGTATCAGGTGTATAATAGGATACAGAAAAGTACATCGGTCCAGCTGCTGCTGAAGCATGTCAGAGATAATACTAGTTTAAATATCTCAAGGAGAGTCGAAGGAAAGAAAAAGTATCACATTAAACTAAAACCTCAGAAGCACGTTTGATCTGTCTTCATTGCTTCTAGCATTTTGAAATTGATAGTTATTTTGCTTCATCCGAACCACGGGTTCTACTCGGTGCTCATCTTATTAACTGCTACGTTTGATAATTCGAGGATCGAACCATCGCCTATAAATCCTCATACTGGAGAACAGGAAATTTATAAATAAATAAATATATAAATAAACTAGAGAAGTATTCTGACAGCGCATACCTCCGCCAAGCAAGGCAACATTAACGAAAAATTCACATTCGTCATGAAACTAGGATTTTCTTTTATCATAACCAAAATTTGATCATTCGTGCTTCTTCACATTAATAACAGTTCCTGCAATTTTCTTTTAAGATCCGTCCCTCACAAACACAAACATAGTCAAACATATAAATAAACCAGCAGACGGACCACCACCAAAATCTGATCATTCGTGTCTTTTAACATTAATAATTCGTACAAAATTTCATGAAGAGCCGTTTATAACTTTTGGGCTACGTCACTGCCAATCATAAAAACAAATAGACTGACAGTTCATCACAAAAACTTGGTCAGTTGCTCTTCATCGCATTTCCAGCAGTTTGTGTAAATTGCATAAAGATCTGTTCATAACTGTTGACTTACATTTTCAAGAAAAAAAATTGGTAGACAAACAAACGATTGGACAGATATTCACCAAATGTGAATCATCTGTTCTACATAACATATCGAACATTTCCTGTAAATTTCATACAGATCCACCTATAGCTTCTGAGTTATCTTAGTGACACCCAAGTAGACAAACTCCGACAAAAACGTAACCTCCTTGGCGGAGGTAATATACAGACAAATCTCAGTTGATCAAGAAATTATGCACAAATATATATGCAAAGGCCCATCTTACAGTGTTTTGATGTTGTCTAACCATTTAGATCTTTTTGCACGTCCCACTATCATTAGAAGGGTTGAAAGTTTTTTTAAGTACGCTATGTATCAATAGGAATTTTGGGTGTTCATGCAGAATTTATTTCAGAGTAGTGCTCCAGAGTACGGACTCATTGATTTCCAAAGTCGAGCTGCAAGCAAGGAGCTTTAATAGAGAAGAGGGAGCTCTGCCGCCTTAAGTTAGACCAGTTAGCGTTCCAGCTGCCCGGTGTGGCTGTGACGCGATGTATTGTATTAGTATTATTGAATGAATACCTCCCTACGGGAAGAAATCACATCAGCCATAAAGGTGAGTGCCTCTGGCACCCGGCGACTGTAACGAACGAACACACTTTAATCTCATACGAGGAAGTGACGCGTGACAAACAAACAAAGAAACAGGTGTACTAATATGCGATTGGTGCATACGGCGACTGGCTACAGCCACAGCGGAAACTTGAGCTTCACGGACGAGGCTTCTGGCTCCCTCATTGCTATTAAACCTCCTTGACTGCAAGCGTCCTCTCCCCCTTCATGAACACTTGAGAACACAAACACTGATAAATCAAATGTTGACACAATACAGTATTATAACGTTGATGAATAATTTGTGAATTTTTTTTGGTAAATTTTTGTAAACCCCCACACCAAACTTGACATGTTAGACCAATTTATTTATTTTTATTCTTTATCACATCGTTCTCCACGGGCGGGAGGTGTTCTTTGATTATTCTATTAGAATTTACAAAAAAATTTCGTGGACATTCATTTCTTAATAATATAACAGCTATGAATCTACTACCTAATCAACAAAGCTCATTGCCATCACACACCAGACTAGCTAACTGAGCTGGCACCGCAATAGTACTAAATACCTAACGATTACCCTCGCACGAAGAGCGATATAAAAATCATGGTTTCTTCTGCTAATGTTACAGCTTGTTTCATTAAAGTAAAGTAAATGCAGTTATTTTTTCCCGAGGAGAGATCTGCATGGCTTAATACTATTTCACCTGATCGACTAAATACTATTACATACAACATCGTCCAATAGGTATGGCAGTATCATGCAGTGCGACCTACAGTACAAATATGTAAATTCGGAAACGTGTATTTATATCTCATGATAGGACGGCTTTCATCAAGTGAATTATAATTATTGTCAGTAAATGACAAGTTGAACCACCGTTTCTGCCAAAGGGTGATCCGCACAGTGATGCTAGTCGGCCAGGAGGCTCAATTACGAATATCCTATCAAGACATCGGCTCTCCTCTGCCACATAGTATAAGTTGGCTCAGTGCACTATATACTACTGGAAGGAAAAAGACACAAAGAATAGGAAAAGACATTAGAGTGGACGGCTCCTTTCATGGCCTTCCACACGAGAGAGACTAGAGGTGTCCAGCGGACGAGGTCAGCTATCTCGATCAGCAGTCCACTTTACGGAAGAGAAAGGAAGAAAAATAGATAGAGAACCTACTTAAGTTTATATAGCTAACCTCACCAGGAATTGCGGCCAGCTGCAACATACCTGCGGAGAAGGTATTGATGCGCAGAACACAAATGTGTAAGTCACAGTAGACGGATGTAATTACTTTGAAAGATACTGATGTGCAAAAATTTAACATTAAATCAGTAGGTACCTATTAGCATTCATAACCGCGCGCCATTTGTACAATGTTTGCTTAAGCTATGATGTCATTAGCGGAACAAGTCGATCCCACACTCCTAACCTTAGAAAGTAAAGCATCATTGGATATAAAACTAATGGATTTATCGTTCGCAATCTCGAATGATGTTCTCCAAGTTACGTTAGAAGTGGGGAACTGGTTCTGCTATTTTTACAAGTTGTGATTACGACGCGTTGGACGAAACACGACGTAAACAGAAATTTGCCCCCTACCGGCGATCGGGCGGTGAGGCAAGAGCTGTTCCGTTTCTTTCGTTTGACAGAGCGATTGTATTCAAGATTTTTGTACATAATGTACAGCATAATGCTTAAATATTTTTTTTAATGAAAGAGCTTGTTTGTGAGAAGAATTAGTGTTTTCTACTCAAAGTTTATTAGGAAATTACTTCATATAATATACATAGACGTTTAATTAAACGCATCTTATTAGTACTAGAATAGTGATATAATGCTGAGCTTAATAAATAACTAAAAACTACGCCTTCCCAAAAGCTGTAATTTATAAATTTGTGTTCATCGCATCAATATCTAACATAAACGTAGTCTAACATTTTTATGTTTGAGTGAGGGATAGTAAAAACATGCCGTGTTTCCAATTTAGAAATTGGAGAAACTACGATTGAAAATGTTGGATGTTATTTATACGAGACCTTTCATTGTAAGAGATAGCGCATTTGATTCTTTAATTTCATTACTTTTGGTTCAAGTGAACAATACAGGACTGAGCAATTTCGCTACATTTGCGTTTTCCATTTAATCGAGGCGTTAAGGCCGCCGAATCTGCTCATGATATTTGTGACTCAAAATACCGCCGGTGGTCGGCTTCCGTACTTAGAAAATTGGAATTTTGCGTTAGCTGATGGACGGGTCGCAGTCTGGCCAACCAATTGTTTGCCCGGTCAACTAACTTCATGAAAATCTTTGTCAAACAGCCAGATAATTGACGGAACAGATGAAGAGTGATTAAAAAATACAGTGAACCACCTTCACTCAACAAGCAAAATTCAGAAACTTGTCTCGTAAGATCACAAGCTTTAAGCGAAAACAGCATTAATCAGCTCTCCACGATATCCGCCAGTTTGCTCGCTGGTCATCGCGTTGCACGTGGTCACAAGCAGTGCTTTCTTTACCGCTGGCAATGGAAAATGGCACGAGCGAAGAGAAGATGGGTGATAATGTTTTCGTTTACGGTTGTATGTTTCTTTGTCTGTCCACTGGAAAAGAGGCAGGAGTTGAGCGATTACCACAATCTTTTCCAGGCAGCCAGGTGGTTTGATTAAGATGCGAAAAATGAAAAAAAAACTCGAGTTAGCTGGTCATATAAAATGACGGCGTTGAATCTGTAGCTCCTGACTCAGCGCTTTGTTCCTTCCCCCCTTACCGCCGGTGATGGTCTTGCGCCACGAGGCATGCTAGTTAGAAATGTTAGAAGAAATAATGACAAAATTTTGGTGAAGATCGGTTGGTCTGTTGGCGTGCTTGACCAATGTTTATCAGCGTCAATTAAAACGCTGAGATAGTGCAAGGATAATGAAGGCTACACTCGGTAGTACATGGTCTTTATTTTTTTTAATGGCATAGATACGCATCAAATTCACATTAAACATTTTGTGCGAGCAAGAAATTGCAATCTTACTCTTCTACTTGGATAGAAGCGCGCAAAAAACTATGTATTTACTTGGCAGATGAATAATGGTAAACATCAATACGTACAAATCTCTTCCAATGGTTTTAAACGTATACTGTAGTTAACGAAATGGTGGAAACATTACCGATTTTTGGAGGATTTATATCTCACACAATATCCTACCCTAAAATAAAAACATAGTGCGCAATCGAATACTATATGAATAACAACTTCATTATGTATACGTCTACAAATATGTAGTAACCAATTAGGCTTTACACAAAGGCTCAAGCAATTAAAACATGTATCGTATCTTAGACATCGCCATTACTCCAGGACATCTACCCAGAAGAAGAGTAATATATGTAACTCACTTACTCGCACTAAAAAAAGCAATAGAACTTAATCGCAAAAAGCGCAAGCAGTGAGAGATAAGTCAATATCACATAGCATAAACGCTATACGTAGCACGATCACCAAATTACATGATATAATTACTTCAGGACACTCTCGTGCATAATATCTAAACATCATATTGCATAGGCCCAGGACGAAATTTTCATACAGTCAAGCGCTTTCACCAAATTCTACAGACGGTAACCAGGCATCACGTCCGTAAAATAACTAGATATTTGGAACATTACTTAAGCAATCACCCCGTGATTAATATTGCCGTGCCGCAAGATAACACTATCAATAGAAGTCATACACAGTACAATTAGCTACTTGCAGATTTGAAGGTACAATAGTTAGAGCAAGTGCATTTGAATTGAAAAGAGCTGGTCACGAAAGTGCATTGAGAGGTTTACTAGACTGATCTAAATGACTGAAAATTACTGTAAGTTCTTAGGCTATACACTTTGGTGATTAGACTTTGTGCACCGGTGTTACATAGCTAGGTACGTAGAACCGCGTCAGGAGGCGTATGTAGTACCTAGACAAAGACCTCAAGGAATTTAACCTATATACCGTAAGGCATAACTGGCCTAGATACAGTGGGGTGCGCCGAACCAACCACGTACATGTCCCGCACCTGTATAACAAGTTTAGTACATCGTTGAATAATGATTAGTATTAATTTATTATTGCATCAGTAGTTTAACCACTGAATCCACAGAGTTCCGAGTAGTTATGCAAGGAGGCAAACACTGTCCGTATATTGTCGTTGGATGATTATCAACCATTAAATAATCTTATTACTGGTAAAGATACGTTAAGAATCTATTTCGGTAACTTTGCCTGGAGGTCTTAAATTAGGATAATCGCTACTGATGGTAGAAATACAGTGAAAAGAACCCAATTATGATGCATCCTATTTTCGATATACAAGGAACAGATACAAAACATTAGTACACTGCCCGTGAGTCTGCGAAGGAACAACTATGTCCCTGATCT
>LQNS02276498.1:2413063-2425484 GCA_001587735.2 Parhyale hawaiensis | reverse complement strand
CCTTCAGGAATTCCAAGGAAATGGTCCACTAGCTCTATTCCTGCACGAACAGCTACGAATAACATTGAGCAAGTTACTTCACAGGTTTGTGAAGTGGTTGTCATGGCAACTGCAATGATAGGATCTGATCTTCTCAAGATTGATGCTGAAAACTTGAAAGGTCGCCATTTTTTTTTTTTAAGGCAGACCATGAAGTTGACATCGAGTTTGGAGCCCGAAGGCAGCAACCCACTATGCTGTTCAAAATTAAAGAGGTTGGATGTGACTATTGGGGTTGTTGGAGGTCACATATGACGGCTGGATTGTTTCCTTTTACTGTGCTACAGACTGGTGGTTTTGTACACCTTTTTGCAATTGCTTTTGACCAATTCAACAACTGATTTTGACAACGTGCAATACAGTTTCACCAATGTTCATTACGCCTTGACACTATTCAAATCTGTTTGACAAAATCCACTCTTTGAATGACAAACTAGCAAAACATATTGACAATTGAAGACATTTTGACAAAATGCATATCACTTTGACAATGATAAAAATAAAATGACAAAAGGAAAATTAGTTTCACAATGATTGGGTTTCTCTTTGACAATCTTGAAAAATGTTGTCAATCATAGAAATAGTTTGACAGTTGTTAAAACCTTTTGATTAACTTAGTTTCATTCAAATCTTTCTCATGCAATGCCGAAAGAGGACGCTTATTTTCTTATGTATTACGAAGACACGCCTGTTTGCCTTTTGTGTATTTTGTGTTATGCATTATGTATTGCATCTCGCCGTTTCGTTGTTTTCTCACTTCTGGCTTCTAGCCCTCCACCACCTCTTACATTACCCGCCTTCTTATATATATATATTTTTTTTTAAACATTGTCAAAACGATTTCCAGAATTGTCATATCCATATGACCGTCGTCAAAGTGAAATGCAGATTGTCAAAAGGTTTTGTCGATAGAACCATGACAAACTGTTTTGTCAAATTGTCAAACAGTTTTGTTCGTTTGTCATAAACTTGTGAGATGTGTCAAAATGTAATAAACTCTGTCAAAAAATTATGAAGACTGTCAAACATATGTGGCAAATTGGTCAAAAGCAATTGCAAAAAGGTGTACCTGTATATATTTTATAGCCTTAATTAGTTTAATTATACTGTACTATGTTACTGGTAGTACCTATATATGAAGCTAGATTAAACATTTGCAGCTTCAAGAATTTGAAAAATCAAATATCTTGCATTATTTAAAAGATAGGTAATGAGATTTACTATTGGTAAGTAGCTAATGTAAGGTAATGAAAAGTAAAGAAATGGGACTCCCAAATTTTGGTAGACACCCTGATCAAGCGGGGCCACAAGCACGATAGCCACCCTCCAAAGAAAGAGCAGAAACATACCTACCCAATGGATTAGTGCAACCATAGGTGCACTTTCTCAGCAGGGCCCACAACAAGGTCACCATCAGCACTAGTTAAAAGGGGTAATGAAAGAGCTTGCACCAAACACAACGCTTTCCAATGTGGACCACAATTTATGTGCACTAACAGACGAAGCCATCAGCTCCCTGGACCTCAGATTATGCACCCTCTCAGTTTCCTGGTAAGTAGCCCTAGCCTGATACGCCCTCCTACATGTATCATCAAACCAGGGTCTATCGCCAATCTTGTACGTAATGAAGCGGGAAGGGGCATAGGTCTGCACTATGCCAAAGAAAAGCCGATCCAAAATAGACCCAGGAACAGGAGACTTTCATATAACACCCCAATTCAGCGCAAGGATGGCGCCAGAAACGGCGTCCTTATCACTCTGGACTTCAAAAATGCCTTACGCCTGATAGTGACTCCGGGGACCCGCTGATGAATGATGAACTTGCAGCGTTGCAGAGAGGGCACCATGGTCCTAGGAACCAAGACACAGACACTCCAACCAAATGAAGAACATCAGTCAACAAGAGGTCAAGAACACTACCCATCAAATGTGTGGGACCCTGTACCAACTGTTCACAACCAGAGGCAGTCACGAAATCGAAGGCTGCATGGCCATGGCAATCGGTCCTTCCAAGAGCCCAACCATTCCGCATGGTGACAATTAAAATCACTACACATTAGTATCAACGTTGCCCTGAAATGGATTACAATGCCTCCCCAGAGTTTTTAGTCCGTAACTAATGTTTCACAATGCAATTTGGCAGAGTTTCAGTTTGCATAGGATTTTTGGTTAAGTATAGATAACCTAATTGCAAGAGGTGCTTTCATACATGTCCTGCTTCTTATTACTCTTGACTTCACAACCATTGTTGTGAAAATGCATCACCAACAGTTTGTGTTTTATATGTAAAAACTATACACTGTAGAGGATATATGGTCGACATGTAGGAAACTGCATAATCTCACACATTCTTCTTTAATTAGCTTAACTAGAATAATTCTTACATTGCATCACGAGTGAGATTCAAGAACAAACTGCGCTGGTTGTTTACACGTTTCTTCTAATTAGCTTTACTCCATCATTGCTTTAGCAAGTGTTCAGTGTTATTCCATAATTTACCCAATGAATTGCCTTTCTTCATAGAATGCTAATACTTTTCTGTTAGCCTATTGATAGTTAGTCCATCACAAACAAATGATATAAAAATGAAATTCACTATTGAATTGCTTGAGTTGCGATTTCGGTGGTTAAACTGGAAATATACTAGCTAATAATAGTGATAGTGCTGCACCAAACCAAGTGGACACGGGAATTTTCATCCATTGGTGGTGAGAAAATATTGATCTGGTAGGTATATCATTAGGACCAAGCCCTGAACTTTCCTCTTAAATGGTTCATTTCAAGTTTTAATGTTGGAATTTTTGTCAATTTTAATGCAAAGTTGACCACTACTGCTTACGATCACCATGTTCTAAATGAAAAGTTTTTCATGATCACTGTTATTGAACATATTTCGGCAGCTGCAATCAATTTTTGTCAGCCGTGTTCTTTCCTGGAGCATAGGCCTAGTTGGTTTTGAATAAAATATTTTATTTGTTTGCTTCTATGCCCATTTTTTTTTCATTTCTCTTGTTTGAGTTTTGCTGCTTGAATTAGGGAGTTACATCCTCAGGGAGCGTCTGTAGGTAAGGCTAGGGCTTTAAAAAACCGTCTTTGTCATACCCCCTTTGCTTTCAACCTTATTCCTTCTCCTACTATCTTTGGTCATTATATTTTTCCTGCCTTGCGGCTTCCATGTGCCGGATTACACTCTACATGGACATCCGTTTCTTTTACTGTACCGTACTTCATACGGGTAGATTGTCCTCGTTCCCTGTTCAAACATCATTGCCTTAACTAGGGCAACTTACACTGATGCTTTCGTCAAGATCAATACTTATTGCCAGGTACGAAGCCCGGACTGTGAGCAACCTCTACACGTGGCAGGACAGCAGGTGTTCACAGGAGTTCTTAACGTCCCTCCCCACACCCCGCTCCCATCAGGCCCTTGCTTCTGGCTACGGTTGCGCTACGCTCCTCTGGTTTGCAAAGTATAGGCCGCAGGAACTTGCTAAGTGAGTTGCTGTATCTTAAGAGACTACTTTTATTATATAATTAAAGTTAAAAACTGGGAGTGGGCGAACCAACTGGCCCATTCCCAGAGAGCAGTAGGACCCTCGCTCTGGCCTGCTGTAAGCTATTGCTGTTGTCGAAATGGTCTCATCTTTTCTACTTGAGCAGTTGGATCTCTTAATTATTAACAGTGCTGGTAGTCGTCGACGTACAAATGTGGCAACATTCGATTGACCAATTTGACCGTTACTACGAGTGATATTTCCCAATCTTAACTTTATAGGTATTTATGAAATGTTATCCGATACCTTTCACTATTTTCTCATAGGCAGCCAATAAATGCCTATAAATTTTTGATTGGGTTCTGAGATCACAGATGGAGCATATGAAAGTTTCTTTTCCTGTGGCAGGCTGTTGTTGAATCTGATGTAAGACTTGGGCTTACAGAGTCAAGAGTTGGGTGATGTATGAGCTTCTAGCGTATAAGTCACACACCTGTTGGTCTTAGGAGTCCGTCACTTTTGACCATTTACTTAACATTGATTAGACTGCATTACATATTGTATGCTTAGGAATTTATTTTTACATAAGATGAATTACCAATAGATTGGGTTACGACCGCTCCCCTTCGCAATTGGAGGGCTAATATGCCCTGCACAGTAACGCCTTGGTTATAGTCTAATGCGTTACTGTACTTTTCGTATTATCCCTCCAATTATGCGTTAGAACTTCTTGTGCGTTATACACCATCTGTTTGTACCTATCTTTGACTAGTCCAGGATTTTGACCGGGAACACTAGTGGAAAATCACATTGTTGATATATTACTCGGACTACTGTACCGTATATGAAATACTTTCAACGCCTACACTGTTCCACTTCCAGGTATGACAAAGCTGGCACAATTCATGATTTCTTCGTAGCTATGCTGTGTGGCTTGGAGCATCCCGTCATGACTGTACAGAATGCCTCGGCTTGGGGTTACTTTGATGCTGCTGCCAGGGTGGGTATATATAGGCCCTATATGTATGTAGCGCTTCCATTTACTTGCAGATTACAGCATATTCTTGAACTTACAATTATTAACCGATAATCAGTGTGTTGGAAAGTTCTAGCGTTTGTATAACCTGCGAAATTTCTGATGAAGTGCAGATATGGATCACGTAGCTGAAAGTGAATGGGATTGTCGGTATAGGCTATGTGACATTGTTTACACCATAGGTCTGTATTGTTTTGTCTTGGCATTTGCTCTCATAAAAACTAGCTCTAACTTGATACTGTGTTTTACGATCCGTTTACCGAAAGCTTGTCTGATTTTGGTCGCTCATTGAGCGGTGAGCGTTAGGATTTGTGAGCAGAGTAGGTACCAGATATGTTTAGTGCTTAAGTGGCAGCACAGTTGTTGTAACTGCGTTCACATTATGTGATGAGTGTACTGATAGTTTGCATGCTTTTGTTGTCGCATTTGGCTGCTGTGACTGTTGGAGTCAAAGTCAGTGTGCTGTGAAGTATTCTGCTCTTTGTTCCATATAGGTACAATTTTCCTGTAATTTTTAGGAATGGAACACGGACCTCCTGGAGCAGGCTGGACTTCCATTGCAACTGTTGCCTACTGTCGTTGGCTCTGGGGAAGTGGCTGGCCAGCTGGCTTCTGGCTGGTACGCTATTCCTAAAGGCACGCCAGTTATTGCATCGCTAGGTATGTGTCTCGGCTAGCAGTGTGGCGTAAGGCTGTTATTAAGATAAGGCCTGATTATACAGTATTAAGAATTGACCTGAGATAAATTTGGCCGAATTGCACTTAAGAAAACGTGTAATTCGGTGATGATATGATAACGGACGTGTAACTGTATAGTTGGCATAATACAGTACTTTAATCCATATCTGTTTTGTCTTTCCAGGAATATATACATAGGTTGTGTAACTGACCATGCATTTCACCTGACCAGTAAAGCTGTAACCCTTCAAAGACTGTGCATGAGAATTACTAATTGGCTTGCCAATGTCAATCCCTGAAAGGTCATTCTACCATACCCTGTCTCTGTCAGAATGTCAGTTGAAGTCAAGCGAAAGTTGGTTACTTTCGAACCTAGTTTGTTTTCAAGGCAGCAACATACACATGTGTGATTTATATTACCTCAGAAACTGACAAAATTTAGTCCTGGTCATTCTGGAGTATAATGCGATTTACGCAGTTTAGATCAGCGATACACAACCTAGCTATTTGTTTCTGATGAAGTACCTCTTCCACTTGAATGTCTCGTACCTTAACTGTGTACAACCTGGCTGTCTGCTTCAAGGCGGGGGTTTGATGAAATCATTTCTGCCATAAATGTCGCATGTTGCTTCAATACACAAAACTTACTGCTTTATTTGTCTTGAAAATGAATGAGGAATAGGTCCATTTTGAAAGAGACCAGACCGACCTTTTGCTTGATGTAAGGTGAACTACTTAGATAGAGAAATAAAAGTATGAGCTATGGATGCTGCTTAATATATTTGTTGCACCTGCTAAGCTATTGCTTGTCCCCAATAGCCGTTTTTTTTTATTATCATAGGGGCCTTCATCTAGACATTGATCAGGCTCTTGAAGCAACTCGGGAAGCATGTAGAATGCCTGTACGTATCACTCATGATAGGTAGACTTTCTCTTTTCTGGTGTCCTTCCATACCCCTCTCTGATTCACTCATTACCGTAATGTCAAGCATCCTATAATCAAGCCAGCAAAGGAAGTCTTGCTGTGCGGCGATGAAGCGTCTGCGTTACTCTTCCGTTCATAGTTCACTAGGCGGGTGCTGACCTTCTCTGAAATGAGAACGGTTGGAGGAGAGGGCGCAGTTATTATAAGCCTTCCGTCTATGACGCCATGGCTCAGACAATGTGTGCTCGTCGGCAGCCATACACTCCCCTGTCACCTTGGTCCAGATGAACCTCATATAAGATTTTCACCCAAAATGTGTACGGTACCGTAGGCCTATATGAGAAGTTTGGTCTCCCTTCATTTTTTACAAGACATTAATTTGAAAGAAACATGGCAATGGTGCACTGCATCGTAAATTATGAAAAAAAATGCGAAGTAAGCACTAGAATAGCCAAGAAAATGAAAATTAGGTTGGTAACTCACACACATCCCACCTACCTTGTACAAGTTTTACGTAGTTACCTTGTTTTAAGCTTGGTTCAGGGTGTACCTATACGAACCTTGAAAAAGCCTCGAATTTGAAAAGAGCCCTGAAAACCTTGAAAAAGGCTTGAATTTTGGACATAGTTTCGAATTTCAAGAAAATGAAAGTATTTCAAATTTTGAAAGGTAGCTAAAGCATTTTAAACCAGGTTACAAACCTAATACAAGTAACCCCTTGTAGGTATGAATGCACTGTGTCCAATGTTCACCAGCATTTTTCATCACCACGAACCAGTGCTCCAAGCTCGGCTTCCTATTTGTGATGTGTGATAAAGGCGACGTTAGCTCTACAATTGACCACCATGAGGAGTTGATAACCACTGATTCGGAGGGAATGATGCCGTGCTAAACTTATTACTAAAGATAGCTAATATCAGCTGTGCTGTAGATGTTAGTAGCAACTGACTGTTGGCTGTCGTTGCTTCAGGTGATCTTCAGTGTTCAGTATTGCCACTGTTGGCCGCTCCTAACATCGCTGTCATCAACATCTCAACATCAGCACAGATGAGCTTCGAACTGCCTGAGGTAAGCTCCGTTGTATAAGGTTGTTGCACTCAAATTTATGCCAGGCAAGTGGATGTAATCTTTTAAGACAAACTGGTCCCATGTTGTGTTACAAGTTTTGTTCCAGTAGGTAGGTAATGGTTTTAAGGTAGCAGTACATTCTTATCTCTCTGTTTATTAGTGAGACTTCAAATCGGACAACTTCCGGCAGCCAATGTAGTCTCCGAACACTTCTTGTCTTGAGAATGTAGCAGGATTGATCCAAAAGACGTTGATTCTCTGAGATATTGTAAGTGGACTTTATACGCGGACGGTACTTGACTAATGGGGCGACTACACTAGACTACGTTATTGTGAAGGACGCAGATCCATTGAGAATCTGTAGTTATTTAAAGAGTCCATAATTCACTTTTCTTCACCTAATCTTCTATCTTCTATAATATTAATGTGCTTCTTCCTCTCTTTGTTCCTTCCTTCCATCCTTAGTTCCTTTGTACAACCGTTACGCTTTCACAATTAGATAGGGTAAAAATACGGTATATATTGGATACCACCTCGGAAGAGAGGAGGACGAAGTTTGCACCACAGTTCATTTACTACAGATAGTTATGTCAGCTCTAATGGAACGCCCTTTCGCCCAATCGTAGCCAATCAGCGCCCGCCGTGATACCATCTCAGCCAGTTAGCGACCGCCGTGACTGGCGTCAATTTCAGCCATTGGGCGACTGCCACATCACTTTACTGGTGTAAAAACAAAATGAGGCCGCAAGCGGCGGTCCCTTGTACTGCAGAATACCAGAAAGACCCACCAATTGTTCATAATTTATTACCTCAAATTGGAGATACCCATACTTGCCATACACTTAATTCCATAAGTAAAGGAAAGTAATAGACCATAGATTTGATGTATTGTATTACATCTTGATTTTCAGCGCCATAAAAAGAACTGAGAAAATCATGTGAAAATGTTTGCCTAAGTTGAAGCGAATGCTTTGCGCGGAATAGAATGTTTGCATGAGTTTAAAAAGACAAAATTAGACGATTTTCGTTCAACAAGAAAACTTTGCATTACAACAAGTTATAAAGTAGAATGTTGTACACACATGAAAAGTACAATTAACGGCAACTGAACAATTTTACTAACATTTATGTAATAAACAATCGCGACACAGACTTAACCTCTCGCACACACGACGCCATATTTGATATTACCCAAGATGCCTCTGTCTTGGCATTACCCAGGATGCCCCGCTGCAAAAGGAGTGACGCTATTGGCTGACACATTTTTGTGTGACGCCACTATGCTGCAACTGCAGGTGCTGCAGGCTCTATTGCTTGTTATAACTATCTGTAGTAAATGAACTGTACTCTTTCAAGCTGGAACTGCTCTCGGGTCATAGGCAGAAGATTGGCGGTTTGGCTTGGGACATATTTTCGCGCTGCATAACTTTCTCGCTTCATATGCGTGATACGGGTCGGGGCACATGATAAGTGAGTGACGATGTTTTTTATTCTGTCGAAATTACCTTTGTTCTTTCAGTGTTAGGTAGGATAAAATTAATATGACATTTGTCTGAGATGTCAGTGAAGCGTCGTGCTTTTCTTCCATAGAATTTCCACAGGTTCCAGCTAGTCTATATGTTAATACGCTAGTAGGCCCTACGTATGAGCTATGCACTCGTTGCTGCGAGTGAAGAAATTGACCGAATCTGCTTTCTTCTTTGATATACCTAGATATCAGATTAAACAAAACTGAAAAATGATGGGCGACTGATCAGTATCCACGGGTCCCGAAATAGTGAGAAAAAGCCGAATAGGCCGACAAAAAATTGAAATGCTCAAGATTATGAAGGGCTAAATTACCTGTAAACTGTGAGAAACAGAGCTTAGAAGCAGTGTGCAAATACATAGAAGAAGAATGCGAGAAGTACCGTCATATTTCTATGTTTTCATCAAGACACAAGTGCGAATTCTTTGCTGACAGAACAAATTCAGTATTGAAATCAAAATACTAGGAAAGGTTAGGCGAGATGTAAGGTAGAGCGACTGCTTAACGAAAGACAGAGGTAAGCGGCGGACGTTAGCTCAGACGGGCTGGGATAACTTAAAAGCAATACTCAGGTCAAACTTTGATAAGTGAAAATATTGACTAACCGTAGAATATCCACGGGTGCTGTGAAGGACAGTTACCTCCATAGGAGGATAACTATCCCTATAGGAGGCTAACTACCCCCAGCGAGGACAACTACCCCCAGGAGGGCAACTAGCCCTAGAAACTTAACTAGGTACTCCCAGGAAGTTAACTACCCCCAGGAGAACAACTACTCCCTGGGACGACAATTACCGATTTGTATTAAAAAATATGGTACACTTAGGTGTGCAACGAATTACATAAAATCCGATAACAAACATACCGGTGTCGGGATATTTTCCAAACACTTCAAATTTCCAATATAATGAAGACCGATGTGTATTTATCTGTTTGTTTATCGGTTTATTTATTTATTCACTAGTGGACCCGTGCGTGAAAAAATTCACGCAATAATCGATGTGTTTGCCTAATGCCTCTATAGGCCGGTGCGGAATCTCCTCTTCTCTTACTTGCTTCTTAATTTTCATCATTCATCCTTTGTCGTGCTTTCATCCTTAGGTCTTGTATATTGACAGGCAGAAGTAACATCTTGAGTATAACACTCCAGCTAACTTAAACAAAATGGCAGCTTATGTACAGTGTGTTCGCTGCGTAGCAATGACACCGTTGATACCGTCTTTCCACCTCAAATATCTGTTTCATTTGAAGTGCTCAAATTTTGACCTATGAAGAGAAAACTGCTTCGTCATAGAAAAACAGTAAGCTAGTAGAAATAATTGTCTACTGCCCGTGAAAAATCATATTTCGTTGACAATTGCATCAAAGTGGGAAGAATAGAAGAATAGCTAATGCGACAAAATCATTTGTGAGAGAAAACTACGAATCAAGAAGCATGAGAGTGCCAATGGAAGCTTCAGATATCTTCAGTGCTACGATTTCAACTTCGGCAATGCAAGAAGTGCATTCAGACATTAGGTCGCCCTATACTTTGCCGTAGATTCAATGTATGGAGAAGCTAATACTCGTACAAATCAGACTAAGCCTGCGATGACTTCATTGTTGGAATTTCAACTGACGCTGCTTAAGATACGTTTGCCATCTTCTGCAACCCGGCCTATTTTCTGCCTATCACTTTCAGTGGAGTTTGAGAGGACTACCAGAGCCTCCATCCTGGGCTAAATTCCGCCTATCTGTTTTGTTAAAGCGTGACAGAAAATGGATAAACAGATAAGTACACATCGGTTTTTATCTTGAAAAATAATGTGAATCAAACAGCATTATGAAGCTGACGTATCTATGATATGGCTGAGATTATCAATTGGATGGAACATGGCAAGGTCTTCCTAATGATTATTTGTATGCACCTAAGCTACTCTGTTTAAGCGAGTTAAAATTTGTATCAGATATTGTCGTTTGGAGTCTTCCGCCACTGGCGCCATAGCTCTAGATATCTGTGATCGACTGCAGCCGTATACTCCTCTGGGGCCTGTTGGTCTATATCTGCGGCACAAATCAGTGCATGCGGGTATCCCAGTTGGGGGTACTACCCAGTTGGGGGTAACTACCTCAATGAGGACAACTGCCCCTGGGAAGTTAAATACCCCAAGAAGGACAACTACCTACTGCGAGGGCAATTACCGATTTACACTAATAAACACCATAAAATTAGATGTGCAACTAATTACATTAAAATCCAGCTACAAGCATACCGGTACCAGGAAATTTCCCAATTACTGGAAATAAAGTTAACCGTAGATTTTTTCACGGGTCCAGCTAGTTATTATTATTATTATTATTATTCCATGAAGTAACTGAAATTTAGAAATAGATATCATTCAGTGTAGGGATGGGTAGTGAGAAAGTATATGTGACCGTCACACCGCTACCGTTCCTGCTATGATATATATATATATATATATACGAAAGCAGTAGTGGCAGGCTAGAGCGTCTAACTTTGACTCTCAAAGCCGCAGACTCGAACCTCGCTCCCAGCTAGACAAGATCTTTGCGTGCTTGATGTGATCGGTCAGCGTCCGGTCTGTTTATTTCTGTGGATTTACTGACCTTCCCCAGCAATGGGGGGGGGGGGGTTGCAGATATTGGCGTATCAAGTCTTCCGCCACTGGCGCCATAGCTCTAGACATCTGTGATCGACTGCAGCCGTATACTCCTCTGCGGCCTGTTGGTCTATATCTGCAGCACAAATCAGTGCATGCGGGTATCCCAGTTGGGGGTACGGTCTAGTTGACTTTACCTTTTCCTTTAGCAGAAAAATTCCCCTAAAAAAACTAGGCCAATGTCAGTTGTAAACACGTCGAAAATAAAACTCCCAGCCCTCGACCCGCGTAGTTCAGAGCAGCAGATGTCTCTAAACGAAACTAAATGGAGCAGAGGTGTCTGAACGAAATTCAGTCTAACACGCGCCCAGCTAGTCAGAATAGATAGAGACGCTGAAAACTGTACATCTTCGCGGTTGCTCCGCGGGCTGCAATTAACATATACAGTCATATACAGTAGAATAATCCTCAAACAGTCCAGGCTCTAGAGGTGTGTCTGTGTACATTTCTCTTCCACGGCTCTGCCATGGATTTTCCTATTTTATATGACGAGGACATTGAAAAAAGTTGGGTAGAACTTTCGCAACTGGTACATTTCTGAAGGGAGGCATGGGGGGCCAAAATGATCAATTGTGGACTGATTGCTCAGAAACTTGCTCCGTATACATATCCTATGTATTTTCTTGAAAGAAACGCATTAGGTTCCCACAACTTTTTTGATTTAGTCATTAGTTTGTGAGATAATGTTGTTTATATACAAATATATATATTTTCCAGAGATGGCATAAATGTAGATTTCGATTAGAAGCAGTTAGAGAAATTTTTATACCCACGACACGCGTTTCGCTGTTTTCCAGCTCATCAGGTGGGAGGGTCAAAGTTGGTATATTTAGTTCTTGAAATCTTGTGAAATTTAGAGAGGTTATCATAGGAAGGTGTAACTATGATACCGGCTGTTCCAAAAGTATAAATGAAATTTCCAATCAAGCAATGTTTCGTCAATTCTCAACTACAGTCCGCTGCGTAGACTCCAATTACTGCACGTTGCAGACA
>LQNS02276498.1:2399411-2412971 GCA_001587735.2 Parhyale hawaiensis | reverse complement strand
AGGAAGGTGTAACTATGATACCGGCTGTTCCAAAAGTATAAATGAAATTTCCAATCAAGCAATGTTTCGTCAATTCTCAACTACAGTCCGCTGCGTAGACTCCAATTACTGCACGTTGCAGACACACAGATGTACCGAAGGTGACAGTTCACACCCTGTCGTAGGTAAAAGGTTGGCACATCATCATGGTGTTCGTAGTAAATACGAATTCCACAATTGGCTAAAACACACCTCACAATAGCTGAAAGTCAACTTGAAGCGTTGGTATGCCTCCGATGATGGTCAAAAATCTCCCAAGATGCAGCATCCATAAAAAGCATTTGCAGTTTTCCGTCTCCTGCTGCATATATTGAATTAATTTGCCTTGGCTTCTGATATATTATGTTCCAGAGATGGCATAAATGTAGATTTCGATTAGAAGCAGTTGGAGAAATTTTGATATCCACGACGCGCGTTTCGCCCACCTCATCAGGTGTTAGGGTCAAAGTTGGTAAATTTAGTTTTTGAAATATATATATGTATATTTTGAAAATTTCAAACGAATAGAACCCAATGAGTTTTCATACTAGAATAAAAAATAATGACAGTTTTGGAATCCTTGAAGCATTCCTAACAACACTATAGAGCCGGATGTTCCATTTTTGCCATGAAAATATTTTTTTATCACCGCTCAAAACTGAGTCTCTGTACTGTTTTTTCCCTATATTTAGTTAGCAATCGCAAAGAAATAGAAAATGGAGAATTCAGCTGTGATAAAAAAAATACTATGAGGGCAAAATGGAGAATCTAGCACTATAGTTTTGTTAGGAATGTTACAAGGATTCCAAAACTGCCATTGCTTTTATTCTAGCATGAAAACTCGTTGAGTTCTATTCGTTTGAAATTTTTAAAATACAGTATACATACGTATATATTTATATACATATAAACCCCAGTATCTCAAAAACAGAGGCCTAAATCAAAAAGTCTCTTGTGTTGTGTTTCTTTTCCAAATATACATATTCTGAGCAAGTTTCAGAACAATCTGTCTACAATTGATAATTTTGTGCCCACCCATGGCCCCCCTCAAAATCTAGCTACCAGGTGTGAAAGTTCTACCCAACTTATTTTCAATATCCTCATCATATGGAATAGGAAAATACATGGTAGAGCCGTGAAAGAGAAATGTACACAGACACCCCCCTAGAGCCTGGACTATAAAGCGAAAATGCCACACACCGACCCTTTTTTTGTCTAGTGAACATATGGTGCTGCCGTGCCAAGCTTGGCTCCATATATATGCACAATATCTGCTGTAGGCAGCAGGATTTATGCTTTAACATCACGAGAGGTTGTTGTTGAGTAGCCTCAAAGACGGCGGAGCTTGAGCACCTCCCTCTTTGACCGCACTTACAAAATAGGCTACGTTGTTACATTTCGGTCGTGCAGTCAAGAAGTGCTGCAAGCCCCGGTCCACGTCACCACTGAAATAGTGAGGCCGTACCTCAATCAGACCATACGTCCATAAAAGACCAAATAGAGGAGGGATCGAGTGAAGTGCAGTGGATCATCACCCTTGGTAGATACTAGCTGCTACCTTACCACTCAAGTCAAGTTACAAAAAATGGGTCATAGTGTTAGGTTAGTTAGATTCGCCTAACCTATGTTATGGGGAGGAGCAGCCTCAGGCATCTTTAAAGGTTACCTAAGCCTTCGCTCAGCCTTTAGGATATCTTTGCTCTGTGCCCACTTTTCTTTTTTCCAGTTTCATGCTCTTCGTACTAATGATGGTTTATTTTGTTCTTCTATCCTGACTTGCTGTTCCCTTGCTCGTTGATCATGTGTGAGAGCATCCACGTTCATGGGTTCCACCTTTCTTGTGACATATTTTATGTATCTTCCGTTTCCTATCTTAGAACCGTTTATTTGTGCTAGATTAATTTTCTTCTCTTGGAATTGCTTCAAACGAAGTCCTGGTGACGTTTTGCACGCTTCCCGAGTTTTACAGAGGTGATGATGCATTCTGTGACCGCCAGGAAGGCTGGTAGCGCTTTCCCACATTGCACGTAACCGCTTTCACCTGGTTTGTCTGGCACTTATAGAAGAATGAGTTCAGTATGTTTTAAAACTTCACAGCTTCTATGCTAGTTGTGCGTCGAATATAACAGGGCATTTTGTTGAACAGCCTTCCATCCCGAAATGTGAAGCTGCCATTTCTGATCGCGAGTCGTTCTTTGCAACTGCGACCAGTACGGTCTGATTATCACAACAATTTATAGTAGTTCCTTCTAGGATTTTCTAAACATATGAATATTAAGCGCTCACATCTCTTATGAATGGAGTACATAGCTATTTAAAAGTAAACAAGTTCTTTGTTCCGTCCCACGAATGAGCCCTGTGTCTCGATGGCTCCTAATCCTGCTTGATTGAATTTACATGTTGAACCTTGGCTCTTATTCACAAATTTGACTCATGGTCTACAGTTATGTTGAAAACAATTTTTTTTTTAAGATCAAATAGAGTTGACACCTGCACTTGAGCGTCTTTATACATGTTTCCCTACTATGTATCTAAAAGTTTATTGATCTGGAAAGGTACATAACGGTATGAAAAAAACTGTAAAGAACATTATTATTCACGTGTTTTTGTATAGATTTTTTCATTGTTTTGTGAAGCGTTCAACCAGAAGTATGAGTTCATATAATCATTTTGATACATTAGGTAACAGAAAAAGAATTCTACAGAAACAATATTTCTATCGCTACAGTCATTCGTGCCGCCTTCCAAGCCACCCACAACTCCCGAGACAACGGACTGCTTCCCCTTCACGGACGGCCGATACTTGAGAGTGGCGGCTTCCCTCAACGGGGGGAACGCTCTGGCTGCCTTCATCCGCACCCTCCAGCAGTGGGCGCTGGACCTCGGCTGCCAGGTGCCCCAGTGTGAGTGCGGGTGGTGCTCATAAGCCCTCCACATTGTGACTTTATCTCACATGCCCTTAGGGACTAACACGTGTACGATGCGCATCAGGTGCAGTGAAGGTTCATAAGCTCATGTCTCATTCCTTGAGACAGATTTAGCTGCAGCAAACGTCGCGTAATTTTTTTCTTGTTGCGATTGTACAGAGTTTGTGAAACCCAGGTTATGCTAGTTTACTTTAGCTTTTGCTAGTTGTTTGGAACATTATTATTTCCGTCCCACAATATATTTGGGCCTCACGAACCCAATGGTCCCAAGTGCCTTCTCAGCAGGGGGATGTTGCAACTTGCCGCAGTTCCTGCTGACGAGGTTAGTTTTGTAAAGTTAGGTAAGCTCTCCATATTTATCCTTTATGTCATTTCAAAATTCTGTTACCCTCCGGGTTACCTTTTTGGATCTTTCATGAACTCATTAACATTCCTTTGTTTCATTTCCCAGAGACGAAGGAAGGCAGAGAGTAAAAGAATGATTGAATGTTAGCACCCTGTGCTTCCCTCGCAATATTCTTTTCTGATCCCTTCCGTTCGCTTCTTTTCGCTTTTTACTACTTTTCGCTTCTCTGACGTCATCACTCTGGGAGATGCTACTCTATATAAGGCGGCTTGGAGCCGATGTTGCTCAGATCGTCTTGGATCTCCGCTCAGGCAACATCTCCTCCAGCGCTGCGCAACGCGTCTCCTCCTGTGCTCAACTTAGCCTCTTCTCATCTGAGTCGAATATCGTAGCCTTTTGGCGTTTTCTAGGAGAAGTACTTCAGAGATCAAATTTTCCCCTTCAAGCCACCCCAAGATTGTTCCAGCGCCTCAGCTCGCTCCTGTTTGCCTAAGAAGCAAACGAGGTTTTCCTCGCCTACTGTCGCTCAGCTTCAAGTCACGTCGCTTCTTTTTGCTTCAAAGAAAACGGAATCTTCGGCCTTCTCGTCACTTCGACTTCACTGCCTTCTTCTTCCCCAACTTGTTCCAGAGCCTCAGATCGCTGCTGTTCGTACAGAAGCGAACAATAGCGTACGAGGTTTTTCCTTGCCTGCCGTCGCTCAGCTTCTCGTCGCGTCGCTTCCTTTCGCTTCGAAGAAACAAGAATGTGAAATCTTCGACCTTCACGTCACTTCGGCTCCAACCTCACCGTTTTCTTCTCTCACCCGAAGCTATGCCACAGCTTCTCAGATCACTCCCGTTCGCTTTATAAGCGAACAATAGCGGACAAAGCTTTCGCGTAGTTCCATCTTCTGTCGCTTCGCTTTTCGTCGCTTCGAAGAAACGAAAATATTTAATTTGCGGCCTTCGTTTCTCACGCCCCCAACGTCATAGACTTGGGGCAGACGTGAACTCTGCCTCACTTCTGCCGCTTCGCCCTCGCTTCGGTTCTGCTCCAGACCATGATACCTCGCTTCTTGACTCTACGCTTCGCTTTGCTACAATTCGCTTCGTTCTTCTTCCTTCTCGTATTCTCCCTAAGAGTAAGCTTCATCCGTGCCCACAGTCCTGGCTCCAGCGGCGCCAACCGCGGGCAGGTCGAGTCCTGGGTCCCCACACAATCGACCAATACCTTTTATTTGGCTCCTTAGAGGTTCCAAACCTCCCGTGTTCTGCATCCGGGGTTTCCTGTAACATAATTCACCGACAGTTAAGTTTTCAGAGAATCTTACAGACACCATTTCAGATTCCTTCCACCTAAGCAAGAAATCTCAGACATACACTCTGCATGATCTCAGGCGGGAGCAGAGTCTTAGGCGACCTCAAGCGGCGCCCTGGCCCCTGCTTCCTGTACCCCAAGTAACCGGGGAATTACAGTCAAAATAAGAGCTCTTAATCGCCACTCACCTCTGTGCTACGCCTAGCCAAAACTATGGACAACGGTCCCACCATCCAGAAGAAGAGGTCATCGATCAATTCGAGCCCACTTCTGGAAGACGAACTTGCTCCGCCCCTCCTTGAGGAAGCGAAGATTCGAATTTCCGCTTACTTCCCTCCTCGTCGCTCCACTTCGGAGCGAACAGAAGCGACCAGGAGCAGACGGGAGCGAACAAACAGAAATTCAGAAGCGAACAAAAACCCTTTACTTTGCTTCTCTTCGCTTCCCCTCTGGTCGCTTGCCCACTCTCTTCGCTCCCCCCTCCCTTCGCGGAAGCGAAAAGTCGATGGCCGTACCTTCACTCGCCTTGTCGAAGCATATTCAAAGCTTCCCCTTCGCTTCGAATCTCATGTCTTCGCCCTCTCTTCGCCGTGAGGAATAGTTCCTGCTTTCGCCTAGTTAACACGCTGCCTCACCCGGAGCTACCCCACAGCGCCTTGGACGCTGATAAGTCGCGCCTGTTCGCTTCGCCTCTCTGGCGGGAGCAGCGAACAAAGCAAACGAGGGCGAGCATAAGAAGCGACAGGTAAACGTCCCTTCGCTTCACTCTCGCCTTCCCAACGTCATAGACACTGGCTATAATTAGCTCTATTCTCGCTTCGCCTCTCTTCGTCTGGTTTTCCCAGACAGCCACTGCTGCACCTCGCAGGCGACACACATGATGCTAAACACGACACTCATCACAGCCTAGCCCTCAGAGGCATATTGTTGCGGGCCCTTTCCCCGCCACAATATGTTTGGGCATCACGCACCCAAGGATTCCGAGTGCCTTCTCCGCAGGGGATGTAGCATCTGGCCGCAGTTCCTGCTGAAAAGGTTAGTTTCGTAGAGTTAGGTAGGTTCTCTATATTTCCCCTTCTGTTCCGCAAGGTGGGCCGCCAAATGGTGGTAAGCGACCCATCCCATGGGACTCCTATCTGCTCCCGTGTGGGGGGCCAAGGAAGGGACCCCCCGCACGAGTGTTCGCTTTCTTCTGTCTCCTTCTCTTTTCGTTTCTCGTCTCTTTCCCTGCGCCGCATGGCTGAGCGATTACGTTCGGCCGAGCAGTATTGGGTTAGAAATGCTCGCGCCTGATTTCCTGCCAGACATGGTGCACCTGGCCGAGATTGTACTAAAAGAGCTAATCTTAGTTCGACTCAACTTCTAAACTATATTATATAAAAGTGGATCGCTGTTATATAGTGTTCGTTTCTGATACGGCGGAAAACCCTCATTATAATAATATATAAATGTGTTCGCTTCGATTAAAGTTAAATTTTTTGCCACCGGTAAGATGTGATATAGTATAATACATATATATTATTAGAATACTTGTTCCAAGTCTAGCTGTTGGTGCTTGGAATCATCCATCGTTTTCCTCTGGCAAGCGATAAGAAAAAATTATAAAATCTCTCTTATATCATAATACGTATATGCAAATGGCAGAGGGAGTTAAATGTATGATTTAATAATCTTCCCTACTTCTAATTTTACATTACGCACCCGCAACCAGCTGCTTGATGTGACATGAATAAGCCATATGCTAAGTTGGATTCGCCCGTCTTATGTTTTGCAAAAGGGTGACCACAGTATGCGCTTTAGACTACATTAACGTGAGCTACTTCGTCTTGGCTTCTCTCGCTCGTGCCTTCATTGTTTCCTTCCTATCTCCTGTTCGTACAGATAGTTTTTGTTTTATTCGTCCTTTTTCTCCCCTGCCGTAAGTACTGCTCCCTTACGCGGTATTGCTTGCTTGGGTTGCCGGTTCTTTTGAGATACTGAAGGGCAGTGGAGGCCCCTTTCCTTTTCATCATTGCTGCCATACCGTGCCCTGTCTACAGACCCTCAAACTAACATACAGTCTAATTATCCTCCCACAGCCAAGATCTGGGAGCGCACCCTGGCCCTGGGCGCCGCCTCCAGCAGTGAAGACGCTGACGCGGATGCCAAACAAACCGACGGTAAAGCGGACGGTTCTCCCGGAGACACCGACTCCCCCACAGCAGATGCTGACGGGGGCGTGGGCGGCCGGGAGACTCTCATGGTCATCACCCCCACCGTGTATGGGGAGCGGCACGCCCCTGGCATTAATGGCAGCGCCTCTAACATTCATTGCGGCAACCTTAAGCTGGGGCAGGTGATGAGGGCCCTCTGCAAGGGCATCGTGGCCAACTTGCATAGGTAAGAATTTTTTTTTGCTGCTTTAGGGAATTTTGTGGTTTAGAGTCCTCACGCCGAGGCCACTGCAAGCAGTCGCATGCCCAATTCATGAGCGGACGTTGAGCCCGCACTCAGTTCAACTAGAGTACTTTCCAGAGGTATCTTTGCTACCGACTTCAAAGTGTGCAATCCGTGTGACGTGCGAACTGAACGTCCGCTCTTTAGCTCTCAAGTTGAGCGTGCAATTGTATAATGTGGCCCGGGCTTCAGACACTGTGTGTGTGTGTTTCTCTATTCAGCTCAACAATTTTCCCCATTAATTAACGAATCATTGGATAATGCAATGTCCGAAGATATGGTACTGGAGGATTTGGTGACGAAGTCTCTTGACTGGAGCTAATTCTTACTTCAATTATTTCGCTTATTATTCGACAGTTTGATATTAAGAGATGTGTTGTTTCAGGTTATATGCTGATGTTTCTCAGCACAAATTGTATTTACCACTGATAAGCTTATCACTAGACAGCATAATGCCCAGAGGCATGCTGAGGGGTGTCTCGGGAGTAATTTCCGCCGTTAATTAGTCGCTCATTCGACGGCATGATGCCCAGAGGCATGCTGAGGCGTGTCTCGGGAGTAATTTCCGCCGTTAATTAGTTTCTCATTCGACAGCATGATGCCCAGAGGCATGCTGAGGGGTGTCTCGGGAGTAATTTCCGCTGTTAATTAGTCACTCATTCGACAGCATGATGCCCAGAGACATGCTGCTGGAGGCAGGAGTGACAGAGATCGTAGGCGGAGGCTCAGCACTCTCCCGCAACCCACTGCTGCTGGAGGAGCTCCAGGCCACCTACAACCTACCGGTCACCATCGACAGCCGCGGTGATGCTGCCTACGGTGCTGCCCTGGCCGCCCTCAAGTCTGGCGCGGGCGACAAGTAATGTGGTCTACCAAGTGTTGTTCTCAACAGCGCTATGACGGGAGGCCTTTTGTATTGGACCACTACATTGCTACTCTTTATTTGAGGGGAGGAAGACAAGCGTGCAATATATCATGTTATATGAAGTGCAATACCTAATTTTTCTGGGGAAATTATAAAAATATCGTGGAGCCTCTCGTATGGGACTCGGAAAATGTTGTTTATCATGTTAAGAAGAAGAAGTTCTTGCGATGTTCCTTATTTTTAGAAGTGCAACGTCTATAGTTCTCCTGAGCAAAGTATTGGAAAATGTCACGAAGTAGTACTTAAATAACTTGCAAAATGTGGTGTGTGGCATTTGTTTCTCTTTAATTGCTGGAAATGCTGTTTCTAATTTTAATCAAGGCAGTTGAAAATAATGAATGGTGTGGTTTGCGAAATGGAGATTGTGGTCGTTGTGAGCGCGTTGTAATTTTCTGCGAGTGAGTGAAAAGTGTGGGCTGCGAGAGTAAGAAAAAATTCTTGCCGAGAAATGTAGCTGCTGCACCTATCTAACCCTTCTATCAAGCACGTTGGGAACGTTCATGATACGCTTTATAAATGGCCTAGAATAGCATTGAAGACGGTATCTGGTAAAAAAAGAGCTTATTAGGTTGCGTTATTGCTCGGCAAATGAAGTGCAATGTCTTGCTTTGTTATTTATTGTTGAAATAATTAGAAAGATAGCAAAGAGTCTTTCTTGTACGATATGAAAACTTCGAGAGAGTATTGCTCGCATTTTCTTTGCTATTGAGTGCTTTTGTGTGAAAAAGTTTGAAAGTCCTTGATAAATAACTTTAAAACTATTGTTACTTATATCCATTTTCTTCGCCGAAGACTTTGGGCCGAGGTTGAGAAGTCTTCCGTGATTGACTTTGAAATGTGCTCGTTTGTTAGCTGGTGAAAGTGGCTCACTTTATATCTGTGAGTGTAGGAAGCGACATATCAAAGTTTGCTACGAAGGTATACCTAGGAAAGCTACTGACCACTGTACGATTGTGATACCACAAGTAGAAAAAAAAAGCAGTGGAAGAAAGGCATAAATATTTGCTGTCTTTGTATTAAGTGGAATTGCTTACTTTGTTCACAACTCTATACCGAATCAATTCATATTTCTATTCGGGTTGAAAGCTGTTGTCATTCACCAGGAGAATAAGGACGACATTAGTATGCTGTTATGCAAAAAGTGTGCTCGGAAGCGAAGAAAAACCTTTTGTTGCTGGAAGTCTGGGGGTTATTATTTATTGAACTAAAGCTTTGGTATTCTCTATATATATGTCGATTAGGGCGTATTAAGTAACCATTAGCCTATTTCTCAATCTACAGTCGCCAGCTGATCGTATCATCACTGACTGCATAGCTATCAACAAAAGTACTGCTCGTGTCGGCAGATGGAATAGCCGAACGTTTCATGCGAATTTCTAATTTTAGTTTTGGGGGCGTTCTGATCCCAAAGCATCATTCGAATTAAAAAAATGGCCGAATTTTTATGCGAATTCGTAACTAGAATTGCAGGGCATTCGGATATCTGTGAAAATATAGTGAAATGTAAAAAAGAAACGGTGTTCACGCATGCTCACCCATTTCGCCCATTAAGCACTTATTTATGTCCACTGCAGTGCGCTTGCTTGGAGCTAAACGAATTTAGCCTTGTTTTATATTGCAACGCGTTGACCTTGGCACAAGCTTGTGCGCTCATTATGTTCATCGAAAAATGGTCACGAATGGTGACTGATTAAAAATGTGATGTACTATGCAACGGATCTGTTTGCTTGCTTGAAAGTGTGTTTGCTATTGCTTGATTGATGCATTTTCTTTCGTTTTGTAAACCCTTAGTTTAAGGAATATTTTTGGAGGTTGGCTTTAGATGTTAAGTAAGAACCGAAACTAATTTTTTGCTTTTGGAAAAAAGACATGTTTTGTCCCGTCGTACAAAAACTTGTGATACTGAATGTGAAGTGCTCGTGAGCAATAACACGCTGTCTTGTGGTGAGGTGAATTGTAATGACCAATGTAATTTATACCAGATCTTGACTTCTTAAGAGGAACTACGTACGGCCGTCATTCGTTATTGTTACCTACTGGATAATGAGTTTTACATAAATTTAATTTCTGTAATTTTTATACAAGAGGAGGACGTCTTGATCAAAAATTTACTTGCTGTTCAAATACTGCCATGAAGATTGCGGGAATTTTATTCGGTATCCAATAATGTATATATGCTATGGTTGATATAATAGGATGTCTAACCATCTACCAGCTCCCCATTTGTTGCTAAAGATGCTAAAGAATTCATTTTAAGTTGAATAATTGTTTGCTCTTAAAGTTTTCATCTTCATGATAATATCTTCGTTGTAAATTTGTTACTATTGCTTCTTATGCTTTACAATGATCGTTTGTTGTGATTAAATCCTCATCCATCGATTGGCTTTCCCAGCAATACCGTAACGTTAATAGCCATAAATTATATCACTATTTTTTTTCGCTCCTACATGGGATGGACTACTTGACTAGAAATTTTTGTACTCTTTCTACAAACATAGCTGTTGTATATCAAGGCAAAATAAAATTCCATTTTTGTTGTCCATAGATTAGCTGTTGATTTCCAAAAGGCAGGTAGCTCGTCTTGTGCCATTGAATATGTTGTTATTATTATCATCAGTTACCATATTGTGATCTAAATGTTGAAATATCGTTAGTTATGTGATTGTTTTTGCCTTGAAATACGAGTGGAAACCGCGAGTTGCCGCAACGGTGCTGTCGACCCAGTTACGTCATCCACAATAGCCAAGTTTTGTCTTCGCATGTGACCCACTTGACTTAATTTATCCTAACTTATTTTGTTGATTGTTTATAAAAGTAGCACTGACAGACTGGGTTGAGGTAGCTAGTTACTGGCATTAATTGGGTTCGTATTATGAGGTTCTATTGTGTTCCAGTTGCGGTAATTAAATTACAGCTTATCCTCGTATAAGTTCCCTAGCTTTATGAACTTTATTATTTAGATTTAAAATTTTGACGTCCAGGCAGTCTATATGTATACTCTTGATTCAAGAGTACAAATGTCGAGTATTTCGAAGTAAAATCCTGACGTTACATAATCATGCTGCATTAATTAAAGGGGTCTAGATCGATGAGGACTACCTTTACAGACTGATCTCCACTGGAAGCTTAAGCTACTTAGCTTATATAACGTACCTAGATACTGGCTTCCCCTTATATACAAGCTTAATCAACTTCTTAAGTTTACTTTCTCCTCATTAGCTTGGTAATGTATAGTTTTATGTTTGGGATTCGTCAGGGCAACATTAATTTTTGCATATCAATTTTGGGAGTACTAAATTTCCAGAGAACTGAATCTACTGCATTTACACTTGTACTTGATAAGAAGAAACGAGCATTTAAGTATATTCTTGAATATTGAAAATAAAAGCATGTGTCTCATTATATATTTTTATATGAAGGATGTGGCAAGGAAAGAGAGTTTAGTTACTACATTCAGACGTACGCGGCCAGGATGGGCAAAGTATGTGTAGACAGTGCCTACGCTGAGTGGAATATGCGAGTAGTTGCAGTTACTGCGACAGTATATGAATACAGTGGAACTCCTAGAAACCTAGACAGGCCTATTGTCTCAGTTTCGAAATTACAAATTCTATATTACACTGAGCTGCATTTAATTTTTTTCAACGGTTTAACGTTTCTCAGCTGGTCGTTTATGCATTTTGCATGCTGAGTTTGGAACTGTACGGTAACTCGTTGTGTTCAGTCAGGTCAGATTTTTTTGCTATTTCAGTTTTGAGAAATGATAACCAAATATTAATATTTTTCAGATACCGCATAAATAATGAAAAATGTGTAATCTATGCCTAAATAAGTACACAACTAGAGTTCATGAGAACTTCAAGATGAAAATGAAAGTAGCAAGTAAGTAGATTCACAGTTTCGTGTATTTTAAAAAAATTACGGAGGTGATAAAACTATTGCGGTTAAATTAGCTTTCGCACAGTTTCTCGTGTGTGCTATACATTTGGAGCGTCCCTCTTGAAGCACCAGCAGTGGCCTGCAAATATACCCACTTCCCAAGTTCCCAACGGCCCCGGTAACTCTACTAGTTTACTCCGTTACTCGAATATCCTTGAGAAAACGCTCTCATAGCTCTTCGCTCAAATCACCACAGTTTTCTGGAATATAGTCTAAATGTGAACCAAGGAAATGCATTTTAATGGACATGTATGTACCTAGAGCGTGGTACTTTTTCAGGAGCTAAATAACACGTTTACGAGTATATTCTCGATTTTGGTTGTTGCATATAAAGTTGATTACTATAGATACAATAAATGGTAACTCATTGCCCCTACCTATGGTGTTGCGATTTTGGCCGTTACTTAACTTATATTTCATAACTTTGTTAAAAGAAAGTATAAAATACTTATGCACACTGTCTACAATCTCTTTTGTCAACTTTAGAAAAAAGATGAAATTTAGTATGAATAAAATTCATCAGAAATCGCCTAATTTGCAATAATGTATTTTCTTTAATTTGAAATAGAATGAAAACCTGACCTGATTGGGCGTAACTGCTTGCATTTCTGAATTCAAAATGCTAAAGCCATGTCGAAACACTTGAGAAACCTCAAAATTGATGCAGACCAGTGTTATGTTCCTTCATTCGTAAGACATTTACCTCAGCCAACACATTAGAACCCCGTAAAGTTGTCCTCTTGACTACACTTTTCTCTTGTCACATTTCTGTGACTCTTCCTCACACCAGCATTCTAAATCACCCTTACCCACATTGTATTTTATGCCCTCGCAACAGCCAACGTTGTGGTTCCGGCAGTACGTCCAAATTTATACTTAGATCGCTATAGAATCGAGAATAGCGGCACTATTTCAGTATAATAATAATAATAATAATAATAATAACTCTGCTGGTCATTCAGTATGGTGTCGGCTGTTGCTTGCTACAAATCACGACAGATGGCGCTGTATACAGTCTCCATTTCTGTACTTTCCTAGTTTCGGGGTGTCTCTCTTTCAGGCTATTTCTACGTTTTGGGAGTCTGTGTTTGAGGATTTCTACTGTATAATCCAGCATAATTGTGGCGCAGTAAACTCGTTCTACTATGTAATTTTTTCCTACTGAGGCAAATATTTGGATGTCGTTAGCCCTGAGCATTTTCCCACGGCAATTGCCTGGTAAAATTTTACCTGTTTTGTGGATCACATAAATGAAAGTTTCACGCATGTATGTTAGCTGAGGTGACTGCTTTCAGTATCGGTAAGAGGACTGGACAATGGACTTACTATGCAGTTAATTCCCGGAGTGAAAATGAGCCTTGGATACCTGCTTCCTAGCTGAAGACGAATGATCTGAATGCCGTATTATGTGTCTTATGCTTTTCCTCTCTTAGAACAGCTCTTGTGTGCTGGACCGAGGGAACAAACTGACTTACAAAGTAATAATTTTACTGTACATCATCGAGTGTTAACTTCTCTGCTTTTCTGACGTCTCTAACGATGCTACTTTTACTAGAAACCTATTCTATTTGCTCTAGCTGTTCTGCTTTTACTAGAAACCTATTCTATTTACTCTAGCTTTTCTGGTTTTGCTAGAAACCTATTCTATTTACTCTAGCTTTTCTGTTTTA
>LQNS02276498.1:2363468-2378131 GCA_001587735.2 Parhyale hawaiensis | reverse complement strand
ATGGAAAGTGTGGAACGCAGAGCGACGAAACTGATACCTCAGCTGAGAAACAAGTCGTATGAACGTCGCCTGAAAGAACTGGGTCTGATTTCTCTCGAGCAAAGAAGACTCAGGGGGCAACTAATAGAAATATTCAAGTACTCGAATGGCTTCAACGACGTACCTATAACGGGACTCTTTGAATGAGACCCCAATGATCGCTTGCGCAACAACGGTCAAAAACTCGAGCACAAAGCTCAAAGAACAACCTTAAGTCAGCAGTTCTTTCCCTATTACATAGTCAGCATTTGGAATAGACTCCCTTCTGACGTTGTTGGTGCGGAGTCCGTCAACTTGTTTAAAAATCTTCTTGACATACATTGGGAGAGACATCCTCCACAGCTAAGAACTCATCCTCCACGAGTCGTAAGCACTTAACGGTCTAAGCTTCCCAGGCTATTTTATGCTAACTTCTTCTCACTTCCGCTCCATCTATATATTTAAGCTCTGCATATCAGCGGCTATCGATCATGCTTGCGGGCATTGATGACCATCTCTTTGGCGTTGATTCTTCTCCCCCTTCTTTTTTTATTTTTCCTTTTTTTTCTTTTTCGTCTTCTATTTTTTCTCCTCTCGTTTCTCCATTCCTCTACATCCTACTATCATAATGGCAATAGCTCATAGGGGGCTGGGGTGTAAGTATCGGTGTCTCTTTGGGAATAGGCCTCTTGGTTCGTCTACTGCCGCCTATCTAATCTAATCTCTTCGCTTCGCTTGCGCCATGATGCAAAGCGGACTGGGACTCTTAACGAACGGAGACGGAGGCGGCGTTCGATGGCCTGCTCCTTCCTCCTTTGTTTCCTCCGGCTACCTCGAGGTCAGGGCCACCATCCCTACAGAACCATTGATTGATCTCCTTAATCAGCAGATTAGTAGGATATCCTCCGAGGCCGCCAGGAGGGCCTGAGTAGAGACCGTGAAGTGTTGTGACCACCGTACTCGTATCTCCCATTTCTGGTCTTTCAAGTCCCTCTCTGGTAAATCGGCCCGGATGGACCCGAATCAGATGATCAGATTTGCTGACCGTTGGGAGTCTTCGGATCGGGTGATTTCACTCGCATTTTGCCGCCTTTTTACCACCCCAGTGTCCCACTCCCAATCCTGCTGTAAGCGGACCCTGTATCGTTGTATCCAGTGGCGTGTCACCCCATAGACAATTCTCATATTCCGTTCACCGTCGAAGATGTGCAGAGCTCGCAGCTTCCGGGCGGGAATTCCCCTACAGCCGGCCTCACCATCCTGGAATCCAGGGATCTGGATTACTTGAGCCTGATCATCAATTTATCTTTACAAGAAGCCTGTGTCCCATTCATCTAGTCCCTGGACGTCATCATCGCCCTGCACTAAACGGGAAAACATATTGACGAAGGCGGCTCTTACCGCCCCATTTCCCAGCTTTGTGCGGCGGTTAAACTACTTGAGAGGCTCCTTTTTCCCCAACTATCCGCTGTTCTGCCTACTGTAAGCCATCAACATGGTTTCAAGTCAGGCAGATCTACGATATCAGTCCTAGTGCCTCTAGCACAGGCTGTTGCAGTGGGTTTCAACAAGGAGAACGGAGAACCCCCCCCCCCCCTTGCGGACCGTTGCGCTGGTCGTGGATTTTGCCAACCTTCGACACAGTCAATCACAACAAACTTGTTGAGTTAATCTAAGCTTCTACGCTGAATCATGTCTCTGTACGTTTGCTGCCCTCCTACTTGAGACGCAGAGATGCTTGCTGCCGCTTCGGGTCGGCCACCTCACCCTTCCGCCGCATACACTAAGGCGTTCTCCATGGCTCAGTGATCTCCCCCTTGCTCTGGAACCACTTCATGTCCTCCTCCCCGTATCTGCTGCCTTCATAACTTCTTATGACGACGACTTAACTGTCGCCGAGCAGGACACAAACGTGGGCCATGCGGCTGAAAGACTCTTGGCGCGCGGCTGGGATCTCCAATTGGCCGCCGAGAACGATCTATCCCTTTCGGTCCCAAAAACCAAACCGACGCTGTTCAGCCCGAATACTCACGAGGTAAACATGAACCCGGGGGTCGCCTTGCTGGATTCCCTTCTCTCCGTAGACAAATATCCCAAATTTTCAGTGTCTTTTGTGATACCAACTAAACTCCTCTACGCACGCAATGGAAACCCAAAATCGTGTGTCCTCTAGACTTCGCATTCCTCAAAGCATTAGCTGGTACGAGCTGGGGCCAGTAGAAGGAAACGTTGATCGATCTTAAATTATAGGGCCTTCATTCAGTCCGTCCTCACTTACGCGGCCCCCGTGTCGTTCCACAACGTCTCGGCCTATAACGTTAATAAGCTGTAAGTCGTCCTAACCGCGGCTCTGCGAGTAGCCACGAGCTCGCATCGCATGGCGTCCTGCAGTCGCCTCCGCCACGAGTCACAGATGCTCCTAGTTGGTGAGTCCCTCGATCTCTTTAGCAGGCAGTATTTACTGCAGGCCTTGATTCCTGGCCATCCCTCACATGACATGGTCACCGTTCACAGCGACCGTCATGACAAGAAATATATCCTGGCGTCAAAGTGTCAGCCTTCAGTGTCTCACTAGCTTACTGAGGGCGTCGTCTTGCCTTCACTCTTAAGGCGGCCCTTGTGTCTCTACACAGGGAGTGGTAGCATCCTCCTTTGCGGGGCTGGAAGACAATGAAGTTCTAGACATCTGTCATCTTGCCATCTCCCCGTCCAAGTCAACACTACCTTGCTATAGTACCTTCCTAAGAAAAACATAGGAAAAAAATAGAACGCTCCGTGCTCCAGACGATCTGCCGGGGTAGAGACAAATTCGCCCCTGTGGAGGAAAATTCAACGCCATCATTTTTTATGGCCAGCTAAGCCTAGTTTTTTGGCACGGGTCACATCTAGGTCAACCCACCAAACTCCCTACAAAACTTATGAACATTGCTCAACTCCTTCAATCACTTTTTGGGTGGACAGACAAATATATATACATATATATTGACAAATATCTAACGCTAGGAATGACCGCCGTGTGTTGATATATTTATTTATGTATTTATTTATACATTTATTTAAATGTTCGGTGTCACGCTCTTAAGAATAGATAGGAAAAAATTCTCTCTTTTCCAACGTTGAAGTTCACTGAATGCAGATGCATGTATACAGTAGCTACAGCTTCTCAGAGCACTCCGTTGCATTGTCGTTCGTACTCTCTTCTGAGGTTTCATTCATCCAATGTTTATTTTTTTTCCTATCCGCTCCTAACGAAATAGGTGAAAAATAGGCCAGGATGCAGATTTCGTGATCAACGATGACGAGGTTACAGAAGGCTAAAGTGAAATCCTTACCCCTTTATTATCTGAATGCATTTCTTGCCTCGTTGGAAATTTTGGCGATCCTGTTCCCTTCCGATGGGATTCAGTAGGCAATAAACTACATTGCAGAAGAAGGCTAAATTAATTTGGAGTATGGTACTTTTCGCTATTCTGTTTGAATGCAGTTCTTGCTCTTCCAGCTTCTCTTGCCGTTGCCGTGGAGTCTGATTTTCATTACTTTTTCTTTTCACCGAAATTATATTGTCTTTTGGTTTACGATGTACACATTTTGTAGCAAATCAGCGAAGCGTAGAGAAACCGATTTTTTCCTGTATAGTAGACCTAGTAATTCTTAATTCCAACTTTTCGGGAGCAAAAATTTTGTTCTGCTGAAACTATCTCACGGTTTATTCTGGATACGCGGCGGAGATGAAATTCGTTGATGCTTCAGAGCTTACAAATACAGTTAATATTTTGCATGTCATCTAAAGGAGGGAAGGAGTGTGTTGAAGACGAATTGAAGTGTACTGCTCAGAAGAAAGCACGCATCTGTTACGATAATAATTTGAGTTGGCCATCGTAGCGTTTTCCTCTATATGTATTTTAGTAAGAAAAGTAGAATCAATGAAGAAGTGTCATCAGCCATCACAAATTTCTTGTGATGAAGAAGAAGCAAGTCAAAGAAGAGAAAATTTGGCACCGGCCTATATTAAGCAAATATATCGATTATTGCGTGAATTTTTTCACGCGCGGGTCCACTAGCATATACATAGATTACGATTAAAAGCAGTTAAAGAAATATTGATACCCACGACGCACGTTTTGCTGTTCAAGAGCTCATCATGTGGAAGACTCGAAGTTGTTAAGTGTGTACTTGATATTTTCCTGGAAGATTGGACGTCTTGGACCATCGTTGTTGAATGAATTAGCAGACATCATCAAGATCTTAATTTTAATTAAGATCTGGATGATGTCTGCTAATTCATTCAACACTTGATATTTTGCAAAATTTAGAGAAGTTATCATAGGAAGGTAAACTGTGATACCAGATGTTCCAAAAGTATAAATGAAATTTTCAATGCAGTAAATGCTTCGTTAATTTTCAACTACAGTCCGCTGCGTAGACTCCAATTACTGCACGTTGCAGACACGATGTGTGTCTGCAACGTGCTTTAATTATATATACATACAAATATACTTAAGTCTGCAACGAAAACATTATAATTTCTCTCACTTCGTTCGCGTGTGATAATAAGAGAAAATTACTTCTTGGAAAGAAATCCTCGTGTTCTTTATCCGTCTTCTTACCGCTGAAGAATATCTTGCCAATTGCTTCGATGCTTATGCAATCAATAAGAGTATTAGCGTTAACTCAGGAAGCTGAAGCTCGGGGAAAGGAAACCTTCGAAGGGATTACGAATCACGATGCAAGAGAGTGCTTAGAGAAGCTGTGTGTATCTGCACTAAGTGGACTTCAACGTTGGAAAAGAAAGAACTGCAGTCACATCTACGAGCGCCATCATCTATATCAGAATTCAGATGTATAATGTAAATTTGCTATCATCTGCAACGCGGCCTATTTTCTACCTATCAGTTTTCAATGGAACTTGAGAGGACGACAAGAGCCTCCAGCCTGTTTTGCTAAAGCGTGACAGAAAATCAGAACTATATAATAATTCACGTCGTGGTTTTATTTATTTATTTATTTATATATTTATATCTTTCCTGTCACGCTCTATGGGAATAAGATAGGAGAAAATTCAGATTTCAAAATGTAAAAAAATGTGGGGTACCTTGCAATCTTTTTATTCGGCGAAAAAAAAGTTGGTTACCTTGCAATCTCTTTCTACAATATTATATAGGGGAAAAATAGAACTAAAAAGATAGGAGAAAATTCAGATTTCAAAAGGCGAAAAAAAAAGTTGGGTACCTTGGAATTTTTTTCTTCAGTATCAGATAGATGAAAAATGAGGAAACCCAAAAGACGGCGGGGGTTTTGGTGAAGTGTTAATTTTTTGCCGTCATTTATAATGACGGCACGGGCCACTAGTGGATAAATAAAGAGACAGACAAACAAATACATATCGGTCTTTATTATATTGTAAATAGTGAAGTTAGTTAAAAAGTGTCATATTTCATATAGGGGTCTCATTATGTACTTGATGCATTGATGATACACCTAAGTGTTTCTTCGGTTTTGGAACAACGCCGATGATGCACCGAGATGCTACAAATACCAATTAAATCAATGCAACTGAAAATACGAAACTTTCAATTACTATAGCGGTCTGCATGATCATATGAAACCGCGTTTCGCTGTGTACGTATAATAAAACTACGAAGTTTGTTTCTCTTTCTTTTAGTCAAAATAACTTCTTCTGACTGCAGTGTCTGTTGCATGCGATGATACACCAAACTATACAGTATTTTATAATAATATGGAGACCAATGCTATCCACGCTCGCGGCAACGGAAGTTGATGCATCAGAAATTTGACATGTGCGCAACTATTATCGTCCTTATACATCGGGCATTGCGAAATAGAAAAGGGCTGAATCAGTATTTTAATTTTGATAGGATTTGCATTAACTGGAATGCCAATGAATCAAAGTTGACGTTCGTACTTTAGTGCTTTTGGCTACAGAATGGGTAAAATGGTAATACATACACTGTACTTCAGTAACTATAGTTTAGTCTGATATTAAAACAATGTTTATGTTGAAAAACGCGATAGTAACTTACAAAAACAGAAGTTACATTTGAATTGTGCGCTATTTAACACAACAATTCACTTCCTCGAAATTAAATGCAGTCGCTATAAATTGAATAGTTTTATTTTTACTGGCGTCGCACTTCTGCTGTCAAGATCGTGTGTAATTATTATGCTGCAGCTATAGTACATCTGCCACACTGTGACTGATTCGAGTTTGCACCCTCTAATTATCAATAAATAAATCTTTTTACGACTACAGAAAGAAAAAGGTGCCGGTATTGTCTGTGAACCAAGCTGGAGTCAGTCAGATATGTGTACCTCTAAGTTAGGTCAGACGCCTATTTTAGCTGAACCGAAACTATTCTAACCTAGCTTAATTGATTCTTGACTAACCTGTGTATTTTACTTCACCCTTAATATGCTCTGCTATACCGGAACGAAGAATACTGAATAGAATATTTTAAAAAATTTAGCAAGTTCAAACGGTTGAGCCCCGACAATAAAGCATCGCTGATTACATAAACGAATAAATTTCTCATAGTATAATTTTGAAATTGAAGAAAGGGTTTCCGTGAATCAGTAACTTGGTAGAAGTTACGAAGCAAAAAGTTTCTTCCGCGCCATCGCTCGGATTCGTTCCAGGCTTCCAGATTTCCAGCATTTAGAAAGTTAGTTGAGTTGCGACAGTCGGACGGTGAGGTTATGTAAGTGTCCACAGCTCCGTGCACAACGAAGGGCGACTAAAACTCAGGCGAAGAAAGTGGAAGAAAAGATACTGAAAGAAGTGTAAGAAACGCCTAAGAAGTTCAAAACAGCAGTGCATAAAACCTCTCTGTCCTTATTAGCTGTTTATTGGCGCCACATATGTAGTTTTTACGAGAGATATTGAACGTTAACTTCTTGTTTTGATTGCGTCCGGGGCAGTCAGGTGAACTGAGTCACGTGAGTCTATCTCCAGATTTCTTTTTTTTTTTAAGTTTCTGCTGAGCCTTGCGACTCCCGCCGAGGACATTGACTCGACGAAACAAAAATTCGACTTGGAAAGTTGTGAGTGAAGTTAGACGAGTGAAAACATCATTAAAGCTTTTTAGTTGTGTATCTCACATCAACTGATTGTAGAAATAGAGTAATGGAATAACTTACAGTGGTGAACATATAAGGTTCAGTGAGAAAATTGGTCGGCATTCAGATTTGTGCTTACGTCAAAACATTTGATCCTTTCTTCACCAGCTGAAAGTTTCGTTTAGAAAAATTCCCAAGTGTCACGCTAAAACTTCATTTCATGTCAACAAAAAACTTGGTAAGAGTTGCACTGCCCTTTCATGAGCAATATCAACTTCCTAATGTAGAACTTTATAACGACTAGCTAAACTTTTCAAGTATCGTACTCTAATGCGTTCTAAAAGCTGATGAAACCGATAAATAAAGAGCAACAAAGAATTCACTAACGTTTCATTGCGGAACTGAAAGTTGTGCGCACAAGTCTATAAGTGAACCGAACTAAAGTTCAGATAAAATTCGTCACCAATATCTCAGCTGTTCAAAGTTCTTGTGCCGACAGAACGAGTTTATTTGAGTTAGAGAAATTTACCCCGCAAACTGACTATAACTATCAGAATCAGTGTGTGTGTGTCAGGTCAGCAATTTTATAATTGACTATTTATCGATAATTTCTGTCAACAAGTTTACGCTTCAGCATTAGCCAGCTAGTTAGATTTATAGAGAAAAGTTTTCGTTTGAAAATTATTCGTTAAAAAGTATAAATAGCAGTGCTCTTGACAGTCCTTTACTGACAGTTTATGCAGGCAAGTTAACTTTTGAAAACTGCTGAAAACTGATATCAACAAGTTTATGCATGAAAACTTTCCACTTAAGCTTAATAGAACAACTTTGCTTTTGAAAACTTTCTACTGAAAATTTATAGCAACAAGTTGATGCCTGAAAATTTTGCGCTGAGAATTGATGTAAACAAGTCTGTGCCCAAAAACTTTGTTCACACTAAAAATTATTGATCTAGAATTGATACAAAGTTTACCGTTCACTTGGAAGTGATTTACTAAGAAACGGTCTCGCAAGTGTTATTTACCTCAATCGTCAACAGCTTCCAGCGTTACTTATATTTCTGTCGATTACGCAACGCCTGCAATTCGCCAACATGTTTATTAATATGATGAACAACATGCAAAACAACAAGGTAAGTTTGATTTAACTTATTTTATTCCACTTTTAGTAATTTAGTAGTAATTTCATCCCGCACATATTATTATTAAGTGCGTTATACATTACGCGTACTGTCATGCACTGTGTATCAGTTCTTAATTATAGAGCTGAGAAGCCATAAAAGTTAGTTTGCTTCTACGAAAGCTTGGGTAATGTACTTGAATTTTTTTCAGCTATTGTTATGTTATATTATGTTTCTGTTTTTATGTCACGTCAGTTATGTGCATCTGAATCCTAATCTAACGGTGTTTAAGGACATATAGCCACCATCAGCAATGCTATTCCTACTTACGAGAACCAACTTGTGGTTGGGAGCTCTACGGTAGTATTGAATATTGGCAAAAAATGCACAATACCGTCGGTAATACGCGCCCGTGCCCGTGCAGCTTTTAACACATTCAGGTAGAAGGTGCGTAAAGATAGGTTACCTAGTGTCTAATACAAGAACTTGGTGCTCCCGAACTCATACTGTAGTTTCTATTACTATTATTTGAATTTACCCGCTATTTCTATAGATATATACTACAGTAATCAGGTGCTCTTGCTCGCAGCGCTGACGAAAGGTAGCAAATTGGTCCGGACGGTAAGGACGCAGTCACTTGGGTTGTCAAAGTCTATCTTATAGCTACGCGAAGCTCACGTCAGTTGAATAATGTTCGAAACTGCAGACAGGTGCGCTGGCTTCCATCCATTCATTCGAATTTTAGCCGTTGACTCTTAACCGATTATTTCTGAAACATCCGAGAACCACCCAATCATACTCAGCGCCTCACAATGCAGTTCTCAGCCTTTTCAACATAATCGGGTTGCTTCTATCACCTGCGACATGATTCGAAGTGACAAAAGCCCTACTTCCTGTGTGCTGTTTCGGATGATTCAAGTCGAGTGGGCTTGGCTTAGATTGGCTTTCACGTCCCAATCGAACGCACTCTACGAAAAAAGAATTCAGATGGTACCTAAATGATAGTAGGTAGACATTCCGGCACTCAGAAGTAACGGATACCTACCCGGAAATTGAAATCTTGCACCCACTGTACTCCGACTCCTTAACAATTATTTGTCAACAGGAGTAAAACTACTAGTTGGCGACTTCGACGCGACTGTGCTAGCTAGCGAGCTGGGACTAGTGGGTGTCCGACTGCAACTCCGATTTCTTACACCCACAAATTTCCTATTCCTGCTCTGCATGTAGACCTCTAGCATCGGTTTCTATGCGGTAGTATTTAGCAAATACCTATGAGTGTTACCACAGCCGATGTATGATGTGAAAACCGGAAGATTCAAGACGGGAATGAATTGGGAACCCAAGTGGGCCTGACGGCAAATTGGTAAGAATTCGATAAAATTTTTTCCATTCAACATAGCGACCTCAAAATAACAATTATAATGAAGAGTTGTTGGAGACACAGTGAATGCATTTATTTAAGGAAGCACGCATACATGAGCCCTGGCTAACGGTAAATTACAAAATTAATTTTAGATAATTTTCTTGCGCCGTCATCCAACATTGCCATCAGGCTACAACTTTGAGTTTCTTACTAGTAAACTCATTTTTGCTTCTCCACGAAAAGTTTACTTTTTTGTTTTGAGGTCGCCCTATGTTGACTGGAAATTATTTTATTGTAGTTTTATCGATTTGTCGTCACGCTCACTTAGCATTTTGAGTACCTACCTACCTAGGCAGTCCATCGTGTGGTCTATGTAGCCTAACTGTTATAACGAAATAAGTCACAAACGTCTATTTTGTACCGTACTTGATGTGTGCATTTGCTTCAGTTTCTTCGCGTACCTATCAAATAATATTCTCATTTCTGATTTCTATACTGCCTTTTTATTTGTCTTTAATTTTCTTTATTCCCTGCTTCAATCTACCGAACAGTTTAAAAATCAATGCGTATTACCTTAGAACCTTTAATGGTACTATATGAAACCTTCAGTTTTAAAAGAGTGTAGTAGGTGTGCAGGTAATAACAGAAGTACGCCAATTAGACTTGTTCTCACGTAAGAGTTGTTGCGAACTTTACCTGTGACCGACTGAATGCAGGAGTGAAAATTAAGTCCTCGTGTAAACCTGCATCATAGCTCACCGGGGGACAATACTCTTGACTTGCAATGAACCCTTAGTCCCGAACAGACATTGTCGCTAGTGGGGTGCAGAGTTCGGACACACACACACTCCACTGTCACCTGTATGGCTTCCCTTCAGCGGCAGAAATGATCAGTTTGTAGCGTACGTTTATTATAACACTGGTCACCTTGGAATTATTATATACGTATCTGATTTTATAAATGAACGAACCGCATTAGTGTAAAATACTGAAACAAAACAATTTATTTGGTATCATGCTCGGCTTTATAAAAGAGCAACTATTTATATCAGTAACTAAAGAAAATAAATACTTTCAGGCTCTTGCAGCCAGCGTTACGGAGCTTGTTGTGCAATCGAGGCTGTTCCAAATTGAAGTTATCGATCCCGGAATCGAAGATGAATTAAAAAAATAACGGGATTGCGGTCATTGGCGAGCGACTTATTCAAATCTGGTAAGGATTTGTCGATCCCGTATTCTTCTCCCTGGCCGCCGAAGTACTGTCAGCGATCGCAGATTTGTTATTAAATTTAAATTAGTCAGGTATGCGCTCGCGATCGTAATCTCGAATTTCTTGCCTCTAGTATTCAAGTCCGGGATTCAAGGTGTTAACTTTCAGGGTTCTTTTCTGCGCTACACGATCGCGGAATAAAACCTCCAGCACAACTTGCAGCTTTTCCCATTATTGGTTTAACAGTTCCATCTGCTGGAAAATAACATCGTACTAGAGGTGTACCGATACTCTCGGTATCAGCAGGCAATGTATCGGTAATTTTTTTTTTGTGGTTTCAGTATCGGGATCAGCCTAAAAAAGATCAAAATAACACCGATAGCACCTATACTTTTGCAAAATGAAAATTCAGACACTGAGGGCGTCGGAACTTTCGTTAATCAGCGTGCGCACAACAGTATATGACTAAAATTATTCAAATAAATAAATAAATTTATTTGATTTTGCTTAACTTCAAAAAATTATCTTTGGCCGATATATTAGACCTACTCAGCTAACATTTACATGCCCAGAAAATTTCGGAAAACGAGCCTGCGAAAATATACAACCGCCGCCAGTTTATATCTGTGCTGACTGAAGAGGTTTGAAGCTTAAACATACCGTTGTTTATCGAAATTCAAATTTTCTTTTATTCTGGCCGTATTATATCAGTAGAGACCTTTTTTGATAACTGAGCAACGACCCAGAAACTGGAAAGTACTTTTTATCGACCGATTGTGCTATACGGCGAGTCGATGGCCAAGGGTTAGGGTAATTGGGTTCATACAGCGTACCTATGTGACTAAGATCCGTGCCTTCAACGGTTGTTTATGCTTACCTACTTATATGCCGGTCACATTAGCATCGTTTTATATTTTTGCTGACATCTGTGCTCCTTTTCCCACTGCCCATTCTATTTTTCTTACGGCGGCCTCTCGCAATAGTCAGAAGCTCAGGGAACTTAAACACACGGAATATTTTGGGGAAATTTTGTTTCTCTACTCCCATTAAGGTATGATCTTACGACATGGTATAGTAACGTAACGACGGTAAAGGTACGGTAGCCCCACTCGCATCTTCGACTCCGCCCACTTTGCTTAGGACTTAGTCACGTAAGCCGGCCGATTAGGTTACGATGTAGGTACTTCCGATGCATTTTTTGGCAAAATCGGCGGATAGCCGCCCGGACATCGAGCGATGTCGGAGGCTTGTTTGGGCATCTGTGAAGTGATTGGAGCATTTTGACGCGGAGTTATAATCTTCCGATGCCTCCACCGATGTTTTGCATCGCTCACTGATCCTTAATTCATCGGACGAGACCCCGCCGATGCCCGGCAGATAATCGGTTGATGTCCTTGCATTGGAGAATCATCGTTTGTCGTCTTTTGGGACCAGATATCGGTCGATCATCGGCCGATATCTGACCGTTCATTGGCTGATATCCGACCTTTCATTGGCCGATGATGCACTGGTGTGTAACGATGTATGCGATATATGACTGACTCTAGGACATCGGTCACTGATCGACTGGGCATCGGTGGGTAATGTATAAACCACGCTTGGTGGGTAATGTATAAACCACGCTTGGTGGGTAATGTATAAACCACGCTTGGTGGGTAATGTATAAACCACGCTTGGTGGGTAATGTATAAACCACGCTTGGTGGGTATTGTATAAACCACGCTTGGTGGGTAATGTATAAACCACGCTTGGTGGGTATTGTATAAACCACGCTTGGTGGGTAATGTATAAACCACGCTTGGTGGGTATTGTATAAACCACGCTTGGTGGGTATTGTGTAAACAACGCTTGGTGGGTAATGTATAAACCACGCTTGGTGGGTAATGTATAAACCACGCTTGGTGGGTATTGTATCAACCACGCTTGGTGGGTATTGTATAAACCACGCTTGGTGAGTATTGTATAAACCACGCTTGGTGGGTAATGTATAAACCACGCTTGGTGGGCATTGTATAAACCACGCTTTCTCGTGCAAGGGTGTAGGCAGCTGCCGGAGAGGGTGCTCAGGGTGCACGTGCAACCCCCCTCCCTCCCCATCCCGCAGCCCCAGGGGAGTTCCGCTAGAAAAGCAAAAAAAAAAAGTACCTCTACGGAAGAAATAGCTATGCGTGGATTCAAATATTAGCTGTACTAAGGGCTAGCATATGCAGGGCAAGGTGCTTTTTACTTGCAAATAATACTTTGCCAGATATTTTATTTTTAATAAACATCATGTCCCGAAATTGCATTCTTCGATGATATCAGTGAAAATCTGAACGCCCAGTTTTCAAGTTTAACATGAAAGGTAGCATTCCTATTAGGTCTTATCTATGCAGGTAGCCTATTTGAAAACTTTTGCCAATGGCATTAATGAGGTCTTTGACCTATACAGTAGTGACCTATTATCGCCTGAGTCGGTGTCGCAGAAGCTGTAACGACGGCGGTCTATGTACGAGGGCCCTTCAATAAGTGACGTCTCCTGTTTTTTTAACCCAAAAAGTTGGAGAGCTGCAAAAACCAAAGTGTCACCATTAACACGAGCGACCTTTTGCGCGCCAATAGTCATCTCTATGTTTGATCACCACCATTCTCAATGCATTTTGGCCAGCGGTGAACGAGAGCCTTGATGCCTCGGTCGCAAAAGTCAGCGCCTGTTGATGCAGTTCACTTTTTCACGTCTAATATTACGGCATTGTTGCCGGGGAAACGCTGACGACGTAATGCGTTCGTCAGAGCTTCGAACAAGGGCAAGAAGAAGTCTGATAGTGCCAGGACTGGATTAGAAGGCGGGAGAGACGGCACCGTTCAGCCGAACTTTGTCGCACATTCCGTGGTCTTCAAACTTGTGTGTGGCCTGTCGTTTTCGTGTTACAATTTTGCAAACGGAATGTTTCAGGTTTTCTGACTTTCCACGGGTAATCTGGGCCTTCAACTTTGTCAGCTTTGGGACGTACCTAACGGTCAGAATTGACAGTCGCCCCTGGTTCTTAGAAATCAGGGAGGATGATGCCCTCCTTTCCTGTCCCAGTAGACAGTGCGCATCACTTTGCCTTCACATGTCTGCGTCTTGAACTTCTTTACTTGGGGAGTGTGAGTGGTGGTGTCATCCTACTGGCTGCCTTAATTTGGACTTCGGCTCCTAGAGGTTACTGGTAACACCACGTCTCGTCGCCTGTGATTATGCGGTCCAAGAATCCTTCACGTTCGGCTCGGAACCGTACCGATCCAACAAGTCCTGAGAGACATCCTGTCGGTAGTCCTATTGATCCTACTTGAGCATTCGTGGAACATACCTAATACATGCACTTTACTGTATCCTAGGGATGACAACATCGTACCAATGCACCCACGGTAGCCGTCCTTTTCGACAAGCATTGTATGTTCCTGCCGATCTTCAACGTTGCGAGAAATCTATATTTGCAGTTTGCACTTCCGAGTCGAATTTTGGACTATAGTTTGTTATGTTTACGCCAGCTGTAGGATTCGTAACTATTATGGAGTCTACCATGCAGATGAGCCACCTATTGAAATCCGTACAGGTTGTAAACTGTCGCTTTCGGCACTTCTGTGTGTCTGTACTTCGTGCAGTAGCTGAAGTGAGCAGGATGGACTTAGTGTAAAAAGCGACAAAACATTTGTATTAGAGAAAATGTCATTTATATCATTCGTCCAACCGGTATCATATTTACATCTTAATGTGATAACCGCTGAAATTTTGATGATGTCAACGAAATATTCTTCACCATCTTCGATCCTCCCACCTGATGAGCTGAGGTTACAGCGAAACGCGTCGTGGGTAATAAAATTTCAACTAAATTATTTGCTTCTGATCTAAT
>LQNS02276498.1:2230925-2244414 GCA_001587735.2 Parhyale hawaiensis | reverse complement strand
AGAAGTCTTTAGACTGCTTATAGCCTGCAATGCACCATGTCAGAAGTCTTTAGACTGCGCACAGCCCCCAAGAGGCGCAGTTCAAGGGTGCGTGTCGATATTCGCTAAATAATTGAAGCCTCTTCATGTGTTGTCCAGAAATTATAGCCCGAGTATTGACGGTCTCTAGCGTTGCTTAGCGGCCGCTGGACTTCCATGACCTTGTTTGANCCAAGAGGCGCAGTTCAAGGGTGCGTGTCGATATTCGCTAAATAATTGAAGCCTCTTCATGTGTTGTCCAGAAATTATAGCCCGAGTATTGACGGTCTCTAGCGTTGCTTAGCGGCCGCTGGACTTCCATGACCTTGTTTGAGTCACCGCCTGTGAGTCTCCCGTCTTATTTTTTCTCTCTCAGTCCGAGTAATTTATGCATTACAAATTAACTTGAAGCCAGTTTTTAGTTTCCAATGTTGTTCATGTCCAGGAAAAAGAATATTGAGCGGTTTTCTGGACATATAATCCGGGAATTACCAGGTTATATTAGAGGTGTTGAAATGGAGTAGCAGAAAATGAAGGGCTTTCCCTCTGATGTCGCATCCTCGCCCCGTATAATGCTTACTGAGGAGTCGCATTAGGCGAGTTGGACGGACGCTTTCGCCTCGGCCGGTTGCTGCGCTCGCGTTTTGTGCTTTGCGTTTTAATTACTCGCTTTTGTTGTGGTTTTCATCCTAAGTTCAGAGGCACTTATTAAAAAGACGAAATGGCTTTCGTTAATAGTAAAAATTCACATTTTTTAAGCTTTTATCCGTCGTGAAATATTTCTTGGAATAATAAATAACAAAAGTTTGAAATTAACTCAAGTGAAGTACATCTTAATTATTTGTTTTTGCACAGTATGTAAATTTAGTGTGTGACAGTCCGGGCCGAGTGCATCTATCACCTCTTTTTATGAATAGAAAACCATTAGCCTTGACCATTCTAAGTGCTAATCAATACAGCCTAGTACCGAAAAGCCTGATATTGCTTCAGTCTTGTATTGTGGTTCGTGGTATAATTATTCTGCATTTGGTGCTCACATCCATGATGCCGCTCATGCAAATGCGTGATCTGCTGCTACCGCTGGGCTTAATTTATAATTATTCTGCAGTTAGTCACATATACAGCTCATGTTTGCTACATATAGGCTACAGCTGTATATCCGAGTCTCGTATAATTTGCACTATGCAAGAAATTAGTAGTTATGATAGAAAATAGTAACACTGCCCAGTCTTTTGCTGCGCTTCGGTGCAACTAATTACAAGACCGGTGCGTGAAATTTACAGTTAGCGCCAACGTGTTAATTCTTGCTATTTCCGAACGGACTTTTCTTGTCTTCATCAGTCCGATGTGACACATCACATTTACTATTACTTTTCATTATTATTACGTATTTGCTATATCATTTGGTAAGCTATATTTGCTACGTATGCTGTGTTCTTTACTATATTGGCTATATTATTTACTGATTTCTGATGGTAAGAAACCGTATCAAAAGTACAGCAAGCATCACTTCTGTGAAAGTGAGAAGTTTTGAGTGCATATATAATTCTCTTCCTAGGTCTGACATCAAGAAACTAGATAGCTCAAGATGGCGATGATTGACGTACGATGTAATTGTTTTCATTTATTTTGTGCATATCGTGTGGTGGCACGTGCAATAGTGTCACTCGTAGTAATCGCTCCTAGTTTTTCATCATTTCTTATCTGGAATAACTATTATTACTATCATTATCAATATTATTTATTGAATGACTGCACCTCAATGTCGGATTATTATTATAATTATTAATAATATTTTTATTTATTTAAATCTCCACTCCCTAATGTTCGAAAGTCAGACAGAAAAAAAATTTACACTGGATTTTAAATTCTCTTCGTTAGATTTAATAGCTTTCTATTATCTGCAAACTTTTATTTAATTTATCCTAAAAATTACTATTTACTGGAGAACCACTTGAGTGCGCCTAAGCAGTCTGGTTCAAACTGCTTCTGTAGACGTTAAAATAAAAAAAAACTTATCTGTGGGTAATGGACTTAATTTCTGCATCTTTGTCGAGCAAATTATGCCACTAAATTTGTTGGTTACTGGTAAGGGGAATGATAACCCCATCTCAATTTTTTTTTTTAGATTTTAGAACAAGTTAAGTTCTGGCCTATTGCGCTACTGATTTTATGCTCTGAATAGCATTCTATTCATTTCTCTATGCTTTTCTTCCAAGTAAGTGAAATTCTCGTTCATTTTCCCGTAGAGTTTATAGAGCTAATTCCAACCTTCTCCGATTTGTTCACTAGTAAATTAAATTCTCTTCTATTTCACCAGAGACTTTCTAGTGTGTAACTTAAGACAAATACTCTTCCCCATCATTATAAACATTCAAAGTTCTCTTTGCTTCTCGGAATAAATGTTGTAGTGCGAGCTGCAAATGATGCTGTGCTGATTAAAGCTATAAGAAGAGAAGGGATTTGAAGCTTAAACTGTTACAACTATATATCCATGTTACGCGTACAGCTTTATATGAAGTAAACTAATTAATTACTTTGAATTCAACATTACGCGGTTTGTGAAGTTGTATAGTTAGTAGTAGCATGGTTGTTCATATTCATTACTGCTATCAAATGTGTTAATATTGTATTAGTATTACGTACAATATTGATGTACTGTAAACGTTAGTTGTTGTAATAACATTTACAGTTCATGCATATTGAACGTAGCAATGTTCCCACACAGTCTACCGTACATTAATTCTTCAGTTCATGCATATTGAACGTAGCAATGTTCCCACACAGTCTACCGTACATTAATTCTTTCATGTGCTACACACCTTAATGATATTTCGCAAATACCGTCTAAGTCACAGACGTTTCAATTTACTTAGTACTTAGTAGCATTTTCCCGGAAGTAATCTGCGGATACATCTTAGCCATTGTAATTTCTGTAGCTGCCTATAAATAACGTGTTGATTTTTTTCTGATGACTGCTTCACGATAAAAATTGCAATCTATCTTAGAGTTATGCGTGAACATTTGTTGAAAAAGTGTGATTGCAGTGAAAGGAAGTAGGTACTGGAAAACACAGAAACCTGTTTCAGCTAAAAACTAATTGTTTCATGGCGTGGTTAAGGTGTCGGTAAACTACAGATATGTACGCGGCCTTAGCTCATCAGCTGCAGCACAAGGTTAGTAGAGGGTCTCCTTTTTGGCTTTCTGTGCGATTACCTATGTAAAAAGTGAGGTGTTTTATTTTTATTACGGGTTATTAACATATTACATATTAACTGCGTTATTTGATTAGATAAAAACAACAAAAAGCATTCTATGATACTTGAAAAGTAAGTAAAAATTCAATCAGTAGTAACTTCTTTTGTCAAATTTTTGCCGAAACTTATCCGAGAGAAGGACTGCACCCAGACTATACATAATTAGATATAAATAGAGCCTATCTTATGTACACATATATACTTCATCATCAAATTAAAATTAGTATTTAACATAAGACCGTTTTATGAGGTCAAGAAAGATGATTTATTATTGATGATCAAATAACTGTATTTCATGAACAAATTCCTCCAAACTTGACAAAAAAAATTTATATTATATATGCAATTACAGAAGATGAATCAAGAATGTTACAGGGTGAATATTGGATTACAAAACGCTCTGTTGGTTACTTGGGTAGGAATATAACTATATAAGACCGGTGCCCCGGAAGAACCACAAACTGGAGAGATACGTTGTGTCTTGTTATTACGCAGCAAAAATTTTTTAGGAGTAATGATGTTCTGACTCTACACTTCTACGCACATTAGGGGCTCGCGGGATTCGAACCCAGGGACTCGAAGACCGGTGCATTGCACGGCCAGCACTAAAATAGCTAAAAGCCAGGCTAACTACAGCGAGGACTCTACTTATGGCGTTTACCGCTTTGGCTGGAAACACAATTTTCATGAAATATTAGTACTCGAGATGTCGCCAATTTCTAGTTCCACTCGCTCCTCGAATAATTCAAGAGGCAGCTCTTGATCTTCCTATTTATTTCTTGAGTTACCTAAATTCACCAGGAAAAAAACTGGAAGACAGTGAACTTCATTACTGGAAAGTTTGAGGTGCGAATGGGTCTAAGAACCTGATGTAAGGGGTCAAGTAACGATGGCTCCCCACCCCTACGGAGTAAAAGAAAAATACCATTATGTTGCAGAATTTATTGTTTCTTTGCATTTACAAGTTCAATATTCAGTTCAATACATGTTCAATATTCACAAACAGTTTGAAGACGAGGAGAGTAGGAAGACAAAAAGGGACTTAAAATGCTCCGAAGTGAACTTTTATGTTTCGCATTACAGCATCGATATGCTCCTCCATCCTGGTGCTATTAAATCGATTGATAGAGACCTGCCACCCTTAAACTTAGTTTCACACTCGTCTAGACGCTTTATCCAATTACGTTTGACAAAGTTCTTAGGCCTTCCGAGCCGTAGAGTGACCCAAACCGAGAGAGATACAGGAGACACCGGCGTCACGGACCTCGCGAAACGTAGCTACGTGGGAGCGATAGACAACTTTCTTCGTTTGAATGCCGTTTAACACAGCACCACTCATGTTGATACCTGTAAAGCATAAGCATTGGGTATTGTAAGCGTTTATCTACAGCTTGTTCGGTTTTTATAGGAGCTTCTGCAAACAGCAGTTTAGTTTATGTTGGAGGACACCCTTCGTAAAATAGGCCGCCCTACATCGGAAAAAGTTTGTTTTGTTCGTCTTTTGTGTGATGCTTGCGTACGCACTCCCACGACCGAGGGCGCGGTGTAGCCGCAGGGGCTTGAGTGTCCGTAATGGGTCCCAGCGCCGCTCCCATTTAGGGTCGAATGCTTGGGCAGATATTTCCATGGTGGACCGCTCGTAATTTCCATCTAAGGCCTAAGGGCCCGTGCAATTTGCTCATTTCAAGCGAGATGATCTGCTCCGTTTAGTTTTATTTTGTTCGGCAGTGCCATTCGCCTCCTTGAATCAAGTTTTATTTTCTACTCTGGGTCGAGCTTCATTTACTTTTTTCAATCAAGTGTGATTCGCTGCTTTGGATCGCATTTTATTTGCCACTTACGCTCAAGTTGCATTCGTCACTTTGGAAAACGTCTCATTCGCTACGGTGGATGAATTTTCATCCACCACGTGGGTTCAAGTTTCGTTCGCCACATAGGATCAAGTTTCATTATGTCTCATTCGCCACTTCGGGTCAGATTTTATTCGCCACTTCGGATCGCGTTTCAAACTTCAGTTACAGCCGGGCACGCTAGTGAGGCTGCACTTGATCTGTGCAAAGCATTCCGCCATCTCAGGCCATTACCACCAAATGCACCATCTAAAGTGAATAACCGAAAGCCCCGGATTGAACTTCCCAACTAGTTAACTTAGCTCAGTCGCTACGTACAGTCGGAGGCGCTTCTTATGCTTCGTTTAAAAATTCTGTGCGGTAACCACGTACATAGAATTTCAGTAAAGTCGACACACTTTTATTGCGCCTTTCCTCTGGTTTATGCCTATGCCTCGAGCTATTTTCAATTTAGTGTTTCTTATCTTAAGCTCTTTTTACTTATCGTATTTTGTGGCAGCACGAGCTTTATTTCTATTTACACTCGCTTTTGCATCATGTGCCTTAATCTCGCTTTATTTCCTCAGTTAATTGCAACACTTTTTCCCCCTGCGTCCTCGCTGCAACAATTTAAAATTCTATAATTCTATCTTTTTCTTGCCTTCCATGTTTCCCTTCATGGTTTCCAACCTTTCTTTTAGCGTTTCCTTTGCCAATCAAGCCCTTTTCAGAATTTTCCTTTATGATCACCTACCCCGAGGCAAAATTAGGTCATCTTTAATTAAAGCAGTCATAGCGAGACTTTTTTTCTTCGCCTTCGTTTTCTTTTACCGCTCGCACTCATTAATTTTTGCGCTGTAGTCCGTCCGTAAGTTGAGGTGCCGCCATCGCCGGCAACTTCTCGGACATTAATCAAGACTTGAAGCGTAACTTCTCTGAACTGCGGCGCACTCAGAATCGATCAGCGTATTCAGTGGGAGACTTGCGCCATTCTCGGCGCGTTCCGCGTCTGTTTCTGGAATCCTTGTGCCATTTCTGTCATCTGCCATCTTGTTATTGCTCTGGTATACCGCGTGTACTTTTGGAATCCTTGCCATTTGCCGTCTTGTTATTACTGTCGTTGCCCCATGTATCCCTGGAATCCTTGTGCCATTGCTCTCATTTGCCTGCCGTCTTGTTATACCTGTCGTAGATCACGTATATTCCTGTGACTCCTATGCCATGTCTGTCATGTGCACAGTACCACGTGCATTTTTGTTAGTCGGATGACATGCCTGGCTGTATACCGCGTCTACACCTGCTTGTCTGAAGTCATTCTTGTCGAATATCGCGACTATTCCTGACATCCGTCTGTCACTCCTGCCGTGTACCGTGGGTATTCCTGTCATCCTAATGTTATCCTATCATACATCTTGGGTATATTTCTCCATCGTATATCGTTCCCACAATGATCCTAATCTTTGACTGCATAACTACATCTGTATCTCTGACTTAACGCTCGTATTGCTAGCATTCAAATGCCCTTTGTTGCTCTTTTGCGTTCCTATATTCCTAATATTATGCTCGACATTCTTTCATCAGCTCCAACCTGATTTTCCATTCACCTGTAGCGTAGTAAATCTTACGTCCGCCTTTCCGAATTTTTCCACAATATTCTTTATTACCTAGTCGAGATTACTCAGTATGCTCGCTGCATAATACATATCTTGCAAAACGGAGCTCTGTCTATAATAGATGCTGCAAATTCGTTTTCGCGATCTAGGATTCACTACAGATACCAGGTAACAAGACGAACCGGAATCCTGATACGAATGCCCCGGAATGTGGAGTTTTCCTCATCATCTTCAGCCTGGTCTGCCATTCACCAATATCGCCATAAAATTGGATCTGATTGCTGGTGCCAAAATATGGTGGAAGAACGTCAAAAAAAAAACCTACCGTTGCGTGCTGCATGCAGCTTTTGTTATCATCGCAATCGTAGCCGCTTAATTTTGCGTTCGTTTAAGTGCGACGAAGAAACACATTGTTAAACGCCCTCTATATTGTTCATTATGTTAGGTAATCATAGTTCCCGTTCTTATATCACTCATAACTGGAATATATTCTCAATAGCCGCTTTACAAAATGAGCATTGCATACTCTTACACTTGGAATATTTACTCTCTTATCACTCAGTCGTGCAGGCTTGTCCTTTATTTACTCCATTTTGAAAATTTGTAATCTTTTTGCAAAAAAATCATTTAGCTTATTCTCATAAGCATTATTTAAACTTTTTTGCATATGTATTATCTGAGCATTGAAAAAGCTTTCATTTGTACATTGTCATTGGTAGTTAATTGTTGTCGCTAGTACGAAATATTCCTTATCATGTATGGCTCAAATAAACCCATCGTGCCGATTTTTATGAGTAGTTATGTGATTCCGTTTAAATTTTCTTTCGTCTTTTTTAGGTCCAATACTATTAAAAAATCCTATTAATTCATGTTTTTATTCGGTTAATTAAGATTCTGTCGTACCAATCTCCAATGAACTAGGTATTCTCCAGCATTGTCGAAGTACTTGAAAATTTACCTCCTGTTCTTCAGTCGTCCGATTCCACTATTGGTTGTCAAAAATATTTTTGAAACAAAACCACGCATTACCTCTTCTGCCATGCATTCGAGTCCAGTTGATATTCATGGTGGCCCATGTTGCTGATGCTTACAAGCTTTCGAATGCTCTTCATTTACAAATAGTATCTTTCCTATATTTCCAAGATAAACACACCGAGTGCGTATTCTTATGGACATGTCATTTGTTCTCGCCAATTTTCAGAGGTATTCCCACAAGCGCCGCGGCATTGTGGCGGGAACTCCCCAGGACACGCTCGCCCCGCAGTTCCCTTAATTATTCTGTTCTCTGCGGACTGCAGATGGCCAATTAATTTCCGGGGAATTTCCCTTTGCGTCCGTCATTGCTTCTGAATTTGGGGAGAAGGTCAGTTCTAGCCAAGGTTGCAGAACCGAAGTCGGATAGTTTTTATGAGCCAAGAGTCGGAGTCTGAGTCGTAAAAGCAGGCTTATTTTGTTAAAAATTGGAATTAACGTTGGTAGGCGTCGGACACTTTTTTCATCCCAAGTTGGGGTCGGACACTGACTTAATTCGTAAGTCGGAGTCGGAGTTGATCTATGAGAGGAAGTGGACATGTCTTTGGCGATTTTATCGAGTTTTCGCATGCCTCGAATTTTAGCAGTGAATGATCTCTGTATCGTCCTAATTTGTTCTAGGTCTTATCTTGTACCGGACATGGGGTGTATAATTTAATCCTCTACTACGGACCAGTATGTCTTATTTCGTCGACAACAACGGACCAACGTGCCTCATATTGTCTACAACCACGAACCAATGTGCCCCACTTTGCTGACGACAATGAACCACTATGCCTCATTTTGGCCATAACAACGGACCGAAATGCCTTATTTTATCCTCAGCTACGGACTAATATGCCTCATTTTGTCCTCAATCATGGACCGATATGCCTAATTTGATACGCAACTACGTACCAATATGCCTCATTTTGTCCACAGCTACTGACAGTATGCCTCATTTGGTCTTAGTCCATGCCAATGTTCCTCATTTGGCCTATAAGTCTTTACCGATATATGTACATCACTTACTCTTCAAAGCTGGATCGAGATGCCTCATCGGTTTCTTAATAGGGTCCGATATGCCCCAGTTGGTCTGTATTGCTCTCCGATATGCCTCATTGGTCCGTAATACGGTCTGATTTTCCTCATGAGTACGAAACAATGAGGCTATGGCATACCACTTAGAATCTGGTATGCCTCATTGGTACGGATCAATGAGACATATCGGAACGCATTACAGACCAAATGGGGCATATCGGGCCCTATTACCAACCTATGAGGCATTTCGATCCAGCTTTGTATATGAAGTGATGCATATCGGCCTAGACTTATAGGCCAAATGAGGGATAGACTTAGACCGAATGAGGCATATTGTCCGTAGCTGCGGACAAAATGAGGCATATTGGTATGTAGTTGCGGATCAAATTTGGTATCTTGGTTCGTGGTTGAGGACAAAAGAGGCATAATGGATCGGACCAGCTTATAAAACGAGGAATATCGGTCCGTTGTTGCAGACAAAACGAGGCATATTAATCAGTAGTTGTGGACAAAATGAGGCATATGAATAAAATACCGTCCGATATGCCTCATTCGTCCTTAAGACGATCCGATATGCCTCATTGGTCCGTATTACGGTCCAATATGCCTCATTGGCCCGTAATACGGTCCGATATGCCTCATTATAACCGAGGTCGTTCTGCAGTAGAGATGATCTTTCCAGCAATTGCCCTCCTCAGCTGCCCGGAGAAGTCCGTGTTTTTCTTGTTTAGCTTAATTTCTCTCGGGACCTTCGGGGATAAGCTCCGCCGGGGCCATCTTGTCCTTTGGTCTGGTACCTATCTAGGCATTAGGCCTGGTGTCTAGTCGTCAGGCCTGGTATGGAGTCACAAGGCCTAGCGTCTAGTCCCTAGGCCTGGTACCTAGTCATTAGGTCTGGTGTCCAGGCACAAGGTTTGCTGTGTAAGCGCTAGATCTACAGTCTAGTCATTAGGCCTGGTGTCTAGTCGCTAGGTCTGGTGCCTAAACACTGGCCCTCAGGATTATATTCTAGCGGGCCCTTTCCATGCCACGATACATTTGGGCCTCACACACCCAAGAGTCCCGAGTGCATTTTCCGCAGGAGATGTTGCAGCTTGCCGCAGTTCCTGCTGACGAGGTTTGTTTTGTAAAGTTAGGTAGGTTCTTTATACTTCTCCTTGTTTCGGGAGGTGGGCTGCCGATCGAGGTGGCCGACCCATTCCCGCTAGACTTCTACTTTCTTGTATTTTGTTTCCTTCACCTGCGCGACCTAGCTGAGCGCAAGCGTTCAGCCGTGCCCGGAGGTTGGAGATGCTCAACTTGCGCCTTTTCCCTGTCAGTAGCGCACTGACCACTCGGAATCTGTGACCTACCGGCAGAAAAGCCGAGACAAAAATCATTGACCATTTAAAACGCGCCCTAGTAGCGCACGCCTGTGTTAAACCACAGAAATTGTTCGGCGCGATATAGACATTGTGTCCCTGATCCTAAGTAAAACTTCTACTACTACTACTACTACTAAGTACTCAGCCTGGTGTCTAGCCACCAGGCCTGGTATCGAATCACTAGGCCGTACTTTGTTACCTCACCAGGCCTGTAGTGAAGATCAGCTCAAACAGACAAGACAGCTGCTGCCCCTAAATCCTAAAAGGAATGAAGCTAAGCTTAACAGTTATTATTTGCGTAATTAAACTTATTGATTGTTGTCCATACCTGTGTCTTTTTGCTTATTTGTCTACTTGCTCAGCTGCTTTATAATTTTGTACCATGTTGGTCGTAGTCAGGAGAACATACGCAAGTTGCCTAAACCATTAACTTATATGATTCACAGGGAAAGAAAGAGATAAAAATCTCCAGCTCATAAGATTTAAATGAAGAATTCCCGAATATTTGGCAACGCAATTAGGAGAAAAGTAATGCTTTGGCGAAACAAAAGGCGCCTTAACTTGCTCCCTACATTTTAGTAGAAAAATCAAGTCTACAAGGGACATATATCTATCTATATTATACTAAAAGTCTGTGAACCGGTCTTGCTTGTTTGTGTGTTGATTGTTTGTTTGTGTCTTGTTTGAAACATCTTCACTTTTACTCGAGAAAAAATTCGAGGTAATGTGGGGGGGAGGGGAGAGATCAGTCGCATTGTTTCCATGGATTAGCTCTTTAATTCGATTGTATCTGTGATACGGAAGTTAAACTGAGCTGGGCCTCAAGAACAGTCATGATCAATTCATCGGTTCCACGGGCAATACAACTGAAATACGTTACATATTATAATTTGACTTTGCTTACAACCTGGGTGTTGAATATTCGTTAGAGAAGCAAAGAATCTGTCGATAGTGAACGGAACGGGCCGCTCCTTGACGGGCAGATGAGGACGGCCGGATAGCGGGTGGTCTATGCCAAGCTAAATAGCACCTGCTTTTTTGCGAAAGCGAAGACGGTCGCAATGACGATCCCAACGGGTCACGGGTCGTCTGGTTTCTCATATAAGCAGTGTCAAGCTAAACCACTAAGGACATATACCTATAAACCCAACACACTAGAGTCATAATTATAATCCTCATTCATATATATCAAACCAAAACCCTATGATATAAGACCAATGTATCTTCATTTATTGATATATTTCATGTTCTCATCCTGTATGGAGATTGGAAGAAAGGCAGAAATTCATTCGGGCCCCGCTCTCTGCTCGAACTGCTCCTCAGTTAGTCCTAACCGTATTTGTGAGAAGTCTGTCCATATTTGAATACGATTTTCGATTTCGGTAAATTATAAGATATTATTGGCTCACACCGAGGAAAAATCCAGACGTAGAACTTTTAAGCGCTCCGCAGCTTATTCCTCGAGGTTGCCATCACGTCATCATTAGCTCTTGTCTCACTGAGCAGTCATAGTTGCTGGCATTAACGATATTATGTAGCTAGAATAATACTTTGCCGATGCAAAGCAATATCATATGTGGACGAGCGTGAATAATGAACGAGTGCCAGCGCAAATTATTGGCTATAATTTTTAACGGTCAAATCCGCCAGTGCTAGAATAACTACCTGGTTCAGTAACAGGACTCCGGTTGCGAAAACATTGGGCCACTTTTTCGGATTCACGAGAAACTTTCACTGAAACTATCTCTTGTGTTTCAGGAATATCGGTGATGGGCAGCTGGGCTAAGTTATGTAACTGCCCCCACTCCGAATATTCTGTGTTGTAAGCCACGTGCAGCCTGAGGTCAGCTGCACTCTCGATTGGCGCAGTGAAACCAAGTCCAATCAGCTTGATTTCTCCGGAACTTCATAGAGGAGCGTTGGTTTCGGCACTTTGAATTGTTTTTGCAAGTGTTAGAGGCAATCCGATGATGCTTTAGACGGCTGAAAACTCCAATTGACTGAGAAGGATTGAGTTTTTCAGCAGCTTCAGAGGCAGTCCATTTAGGATTAACGCCCGAAACTGGATCCAATGGAGCGAAACCAACGCAGCTGTCTGAAATTCCGAACGGGTTATGTTATTCGGGATTAGCTTAAATCGGTTTCATCGGGCCAATTGATACAGCATAAGGGGCATTGCCATCGTAATAACTGATGGAGAGAAAAAAAACTTTAATACCCAAAATCATTATTACAGTAAATTATTCCCACTAGCTAGTTCAGTTTTGTTATTCCGTGACCGCAATGACGTCATCATTGACTTCCAGTGACGTAATGATACTGTTGACAGTGGTACGGAAATTCGATCCTCAGCAAAATTGACGCAGCCGTTTCCCCTCCACTCCGGCCTCTCGGTTCTATCGTCTCGTTTTGACTCCCTGTCAATCAGCGTCTCGTGGTCGTTAGCTTAGGGATTTCAGGGCCTCCAAAGGGAGCACATAAATCATTTTCACTTCTACCACCAGCACCACTTTGCTGTCGTGCTGCTTTGCTTCTTCCGTTCTTCGTGCACGCACTCGTTACCTTTTTGCTTATCTTTCTGTTCTTTCGCTTTTTCCTTTTCTGCAAATGGGTCCCCTAGGTGGTATGGTTTGTTGCCTGAGCATAATTTTCGGGAGCTGCCAACGCTGCTTTACGATTTTCATTTTTGGAACGACCAGGAGTTTTTCAAGTGGATCGCGGCGTTCACTGTCAAGACAGGAGCGTAAAGTGTGTGAAATGAATAATAAATAATTATTGGTACTACTATTGATCTGTACAACTGCTGTGGGGCACTTACCTTAGCGTAGGGGGAGAGGGGATGCGGGTCGTTGAACTTTCGGCTAAATAGTGGTTTTCACCATGAGTTACATTACCTTATTTTCGTTTTACCCAAAGCCACCCTCTCACCCGAGTTTCTGGACAATCCTGGAAAAATACCAATATTATCCTCCTGCAATGGGATTTTGTTTCCAGCTCTGTCTTGAAGCTGAGTTTAAACGTGTTGGGAGTGTTTTTGGGAATTTAATATATGTACTTCCTCTGTTCCAAAATAGTTGTGTGGCAGCCATTTAGCAGTTCGAGCTCAGCCCATTTATTCGCTGTTTACGTTAGTGCGTATCGTTACGTAGTTCAGCCATGGCCAATGCTAATCTGTTAATGTAAACAGCAGGTAATTTGGCTCAGATCCGACTGTTTATGCAGAATGACATTTTTGGCTATGGAACAACTATTTCGGAACAGAGGGAGTAGTAAATATGGGCAGTACTACCGCGTGTGATTTTAAAAACTGCTCATTAACGTGACAATTTTCGTTCAGAATTATTTCAGATTGGTAG
>LQNS02276498.1:2198792-2211879 GCA_001587735.2 Parhyale hawaiensis | reverse complement strand
CCAACTTTCGACCAACTTTGTTACTTTTAGAGCCGGAGTTTGCATCCCTTCCTGGAATTAACAAATCAAACGCCCAAGTTAAATCGTCAACGCTTTGATTTATTTCGAATTAGCGACGACAGTTAAAATGGCTCTGGAAATTAGTGCTGCATGGCTAAAATATTTTGTAAGAGAATTATTTCAAATCATGAGTAAAAGGTCCAATAACTTACGTAATTGTTGCCGCAAGACGTAATTATTGTATGATGGGACGATTTTGCTCTAGCCGCAATAATTGGAAAAGCTTCGCAATTTATCGCAGCGTAACGTAATCACAATTTATTAGGACATTGGGTTCGTTTTATTGGCTCGTTAATGTCGATCTAATCAACGCCCCCTCATCCAAAACCTCACACAGGTGCTTTGGCTCTTCCCCGTTGAACTGAATTTTAGGCGGTACTTGGAATCAATTACTCTTGGCATGGCCGGCTACTCAATTATGCATCGTAAAATAGGGTTATAACCGGTCTCAAGCCTACTTGGGTTGTTTTTAAGACCTGCAGCCGATTCAAAGTGACGAAACCAACACTCTTGTCTGAGCTTTCGAACGGGTGGGATTGGCGTGGATCGACTTCAACAAGCCAAACGATCGAGCGAGTTCTCTACTGATCTGTACCAATACTTGAAGTACCAGCGAAAATTAGTGCACCTTGGCTTAATTTTGTTATAGGGCTGTATTTAGCAAATATTCGCTTAAATATAATTCAGTATCAAAATAATTTATTTCTCGTTATAATTCGACTGTGCATTTGCGAGATAAAAAACTGCCTCCATCTGTGATGGTGATCAAGAACTGAACGAAATACTCAGTCGTCCATATTAGAAAGAACAAAAATTTGTTTTATACATAGTAGTTGTCCCCTTAATTTAAGGTTTAACATACAATGATGGATAGGAAATGGCAAGAAAAAAATATAGACACATTTGTTTCGTTCGAGATGAGTCATATTGTGGCACAAAAAAAAAATAGAAATCCACACATTGTAATAACAAGCACCGCGGGTTTGCATCGGCCATGATTATTACGCACAACAGTAAATGACATCCATCATCGCATTCAACCGTTTGCAAAAAGGTTTTATAGAAAACCACAAGGAAAAATATGGACACAAACGCATTTGCTTTTTTGGGCATTTGGCATTCCTGAGGCAATTGTCTCTATTTTTCAATATTTATTTTACGCTCTTCCAGTATCGGACACTCGAAGTTTGCGTACTTTTCGTCCATAAAATGTTTACCGCTAAATGCTGTGACGTCATTAGCAGAACCTGTCCTGCGCTCCTAAGTCGGAAAATGTTCTAACTGAGCGTTTCATTTCCGCTTTACCTTATGTGGTGCGCAGCATTGGAAGGCGGGGTGATACCTAGCACCTACAAACGTCCAATCATTACTCCAACCCCCAAAGTTGGAAATGTGACGGACCCAGTCAAATAATACTGACCTAACTGTCTCACTAACTAGTCATGTTGTGAAAACGTACGAAAGGGTAATCCGTAGACCCGTAAAACACCATCTGGAGGGCAATGAACTACACTCAAGTCAAAACAGTATGACTTTCGGCATAGACTTTCCACCATTTCACAACTGTTGCAATATTGCGTTTTCATTCTAAATTTACTATATCAAGGCAAGAATGTGTGTATGTATTATGTCTTGATTTTACTAAGGTATTTGAAACTGACCACCCGCATGGCTATCCGTCAAAAATACCTTCGGTGGCTTGAAGCGTTTCCATCCAACAGAACCCAAAGAGCAATTACCATCAAGGAAGTATTTTCAAGGCTGTCGGTAGTCAGTGGAGTACCTACACTTTTTCTCTTCATGATCAACGCTTTTGAGTTCTTTATTGGGGGCGAGATACGAATACTAGCTGCCCTACGATCTGTAGAAGACGTTCACTCTTCAACTAGGTTTAGCAAGTATCGTATCTTCCGATGGTCGATAAGGAATAATATAACCTTTAATGAAAAGAACAACATTCGAACTACTCGATATGAAACACTCGACAGTTTTCAGGTCCGCCACATACTGTACATAACTAGTAATGAGTCTGAAACTGAAAGACAGTTTTACAAGGTCTTAACGTGAGAATGCAAGAAAATGCTATCTTAACATAGTTTGGGGCCGCCGTGGCGCTGCCCAAAAGCTAAATTACGGTTTTAGCTTCTGTGGCGGCCCTGATTTTTGGTAGGGTACCTTTGATGAGCAAGTAACCAAAGTTATTGCCGCCTGAAAGAAATAAAGTGGATAGATTTTCCAAACTTTATGATCGCGCGAAGATGAAGTGATGCTCGTTGTATGGAAACCGTCAACACTGCCCAGGATAGAGATCTGTTTCCTACTTTGGATACCGAGTACAAGATAAAAATGAAACAGTTTGAAGCTTTTCAGTGATCATTTACTGTTGACTGCGAGGCCTGCAAAAGCTTGATCGTCATAAACAACGCCCGTCTCCATTTATATTCAATACCTACAACGAATATTTGAATATTTCACAGTCATATATGTTTGGGAAATTCTGAAACGTATCTATGAATGCCAGTGAACTAATTGTTGCTAGACACCCAGAAAGGTCTTGTCAAGTACAGATTCCAATCAGAGATGTGGCACAACAGTGGAGACGAAGTATTCTATAAGGGCTTCACAGAGAGGCGGCATTCGCATGCCACAAAATGAAATTCATGCAACATCGAAATTTGCTGGACTCATACTTGAAAAGAACGACAGATAGACCAACAGTCAACAATTACGTGCACTGTAGAAATAATTTGCTGCTGGCCTAACAAGAGATAACCGGCATACTCGACGCACCTGAGGTTCCATGAATAACGTCACCTGGACATCGTCTGGAGACGCTCAGGATAAGATAGATATTCGATTTGATTTCGTGTTAGACAGTGTTTTTGTCGCTTGCGGACACGGTGGTCAAGTTGCACCATTTTTAATTACAATAATAATATCGGTCACACGCTAAATTGATGACGTAGCTTTTTGGGTTTATCTATTTTATCTGTCTGAGCGCCTGCATTACTTGAAATATACAGAAGAAAAATTCTTGCGAGCTGGGAAATTTTATTTACACTTACATATACTATGACTACGGTGTCCCTGACAGTCCACATCGTGTAAATTGAAGTGAGTCCTATAAGGCTTTTTCAGCAACTTACAGTAATGTTTTCGAATTAAAGCAGGGAAATAAAAGTGTTCTTATAGCGACACAAAAATATATTTAATTGCAAAAGAAAACACAAAGGCGTCTACGTGGGCTATCTGTGGGAGACAATATTGATTACGCTATTTTTTTAGGTCATTTTGCTGTCCTAAAATTGACGTACGTTTTCACGGTTTTTACTTATGAATACTTTCTGTACGTCACCACAATTAGTTTTTCCCTTGTTTGAAGTTCCTAGTATTTAACCATAACTATTTTTAATATCCAGTCGTTAAATATAGTCTACGCTCTGGTCCTATAAATAGGCCTATTTTTGTTATATTGCCTAATATATTACAGGAAACTTGCGCAACTATTAAGTATTCGCGCCGTCGGCCGTCTGCTGAGATCAAAACTCGCTCTTCTTTTAGACGAACTTTTATATTTTATGACTTGAAACACTCTGGCGCCGCCTTTTGATGTCGCTTGACTCGCGATTGAGCGACTCAAAAATTTACTATAAGATCAATTTTTTTCTCCGTAAAGTCCCTCACATATAGTTTCACTGTTTTTTATATGCTTCCTGCTGAGTAAATATTGTTTTTTTTTGTTTGTTTGTTTTTTTAACAATCGTGTGCCTGTACTGAGTGTTTTTTGTTGATTTTTCCTTTTTTTAACAAAAAAATTTTTATTCATAGTATGTTGCGTCAGCGTAATGAATATGTTGATTGGATTTTTGTTTTTGTTCTGAATCTTGTCGACACTCAAGTAAATACCTTATCAAACTCTTGCTTCTTTTTTTTCTCAGTTTTGTGCTACATTTTCCAAAGCTTTAATGTAACCTCTCTTCGTATTTTTTTTAACAAAAAAAAAAAAGCAACGGTAAACGTTTTTTTCTCATAATCGCTTGTACTATTCACAAGCCTTGTATTTATACCCTTTCCTGTCTCAGTTAAGCACCAAGTTTCTTAGTAATTACACTGTTTGTAGCGTCCTTAAATAGGTATACAGTATGAATGCGTAAGAGTTTAAGGTCTTTATTTACATTGATCGACTTCGTATGTCAACATATTTCAGACTATAGTTAATACTTTTCGTAAAAGAATCAAACCTACATTCTCTTTACAATATTACGTTAACTACTTTCGCTATTAAAAAACTGTTTTAGAAATCATATTGTATCTTTGTATATAATATATTATACGTTTTCTACGTTGCATAGTCAACATCGTGACGCTTTTCTCTAATCACATTCTTCTAAACGGCTCTTGATCTTTAAGCTGTAGCTGAAGGATACTACAGACCCTTCTGTGTTACAAAAGGATTATAGAAACAGCGATACAGTAATTTGATACTTGCTCAATGAGTTTTTACTGTAATTTTCCAGTATTTGCTCACTTAACTACACTGAGCACGTGTGTAATTAATTGTACTGCCAAAAGAGCATATATATCTCCGCCAAGGAAGGCAACGTTAACAAAGTATTCACATTGGTTCTGAAACTATGATTTTCTTTTCATCAGCACCAAAATCTGTTCATTTGTGCTTTTTGGCGGCAATAACAGCTTCTGTAACTTTCTTGATAATCCGATCATAACTTTTCTAGTTATGTTGCATACAAACATTAGTCAGACACACAAACTGACAAACCGATCATCACTAATGTTTGATCATTTATGTCCTTTAACATATCTAACAATTCCTGTAAATTTCATAAAGATCCATTCATAACTTCTTGAGTTATATTGTTAACAAACTGTAAAGCGAACACAGAGACAAACGAACGAACTAACCAATCATCAAAACAATTTTACCTAACAACTCATGTAAATTTCATAAAAATCTGTCTGTAATTTTGTGAGTTACGGTAATAAGTAAAAAGAGGCAAACAAACAAACGGTTGAGCAGATTTTCACCAAACGTTAATCATCCGTTACTTTTAACATGCCTAACAATCCGTGCAAGTTTCGTAAAGATTCGTCCATAACTTTTGAGTTACCTTAGTAACAGACAGAGAGGCAGACTCAAACTCAGCAAAACCCCAACCTCCTTGGCTAGGTAATAATTGAGCGCTTGATGGTTTTTATCTTTGGCGAAGGGCAAATAAATTATATCTGTAAATAATATTTGAAAGGAACTATCGGAATTTTTTTAGGTATTTCATTTACTCATTGAAGCAGTTGCATTGAAATTAGATTAGTTTTATGAACGCAAGGCAAAAATGACTTTTAGTGTCACCATTAAAGGCCTTTTGTAGATTATCTGCGTGGCGTCTCTGCGCGCAATTGCGCGTCTCTGGTGTTGTGTGCGTACTTTTATCCCGGTCTCAACTACTGCCGCTTAAGCGTGTTAGTTCCGCTATCTATTTGTACCAATGAGGAAAACGAGCACTCTAGGGGATTTCATGAGCAGAATTTGACTGGTGCTCATAGCAGACGCAATATCATCTGTGGAGGAGACTCGCCTGTCCCCCATAACCATCGCTTTACCTCGTTCAGTGTTCTCATGCGTGGTCTACATTGATGGCCTTCCAGTTCTTGCACTTGCCCGGCCACTCAGAGGTTCCCGATCTGCCGAAATTGTTAGACGAGGCAAAGCAATCACCCCGTATGGTGCCACGAGTCTCCGCTCAATTTCAGGACCTTTCACACCTTCCGACCCTAAAAATCTGATAATCTCTTTGAGAACAGGCCTCCGCTATTGGCCACCAATCTGTAGAGTAGAACGGCACTCGTCAGTAAGGTGGGCGTTTGAAAAATCTATCTTCATGTAGTCTCCTGCCCACTTCACTGTATTTACTGATTAACAACCTTCACATTAGGCCTTGCGGCAGGTATTAACTACGTTCTTGTCTATCGGAAGCGACACTTTGTAGATTTCCCAAGATGTTCCGTACAACGCAACCTTCGAACAATTTTCGACGAGTCGGACCCGGGTTTGGTCAAATTCTCTCGCTGTGCGGGGCATCGCACGCCTGGATACGACTCTAAAAGTACCCTAGTCAGCCCTGGACCGGACAGCAGAAGAATCCATAAATTTCTTCGCAGTTCCATCATCGTTTCCCAGATATATTTCCAGTGTCATTTTCCTTTTTACAAGCGCTGATACTAAAGCTTTCCTAGCATTTGATGTTAATTATAATTTTTCACTCATAGTAATACTTTTTATTTGGGAATTGTGTAATGCTTTGGGACGTACCGGTATGTAATTATTGCTGCTGAACGAAATTGGGCGCGGTTAGCCTACATCAGTTTATTTTCATTTCATTATACTATTAGTATGCGCAGATTCCCTAATCCCCTTGGTAAGTAGGTACCTTGATTCGATCGTCTTATTTTTTTAATATTGGGGAAAACACAAAGCTGCCTCATCAATTGATACGCACTGTGGTTGATGCTTACAGTTTCAAATTAAAAATGGACGTAATCTCCATTGCCAGACGTGCAGAGATGTACTTATGGGAATTCGATTTCATTATTTCTGCCTAGGAAGTTATGTTTTGTTGAGTTTGTGTCTGTCTCTTGTTTGCCACCAAGATAACGCAAAAAGTTATTATGGACGGATCATAACGAAATTAGCAGGGATTGTTTGGTATGCATGGAGGAACAGATGATTGACTTTTGGTGAAGATTCTTTCAACCGTTTGTTTGTCTGTTTATCTCTCTATTCTTTGTTGGTACCTACCGTAACTCAAAAAGTTATGGACGGATTTTCATGAGATTTGCGTTAATTGTTAGGTCCACCATCCTGCGAAGAGCAAATGATCAAATTTTTGTAATGATCTGTTTGTCCGTTTGTTTGTCTCTATTTTTTATTTTATTTTATTTTTGTCAAGAATATAAGTGAAATACTTCTGAACGAAAAGACAAAGTGATGAAATTTTCGTGATGATCGGTCGGTCCGTTTGTGTGATTGACACACCGGTAATGTTTGTCAAAATATTTTTCAAAACACAACTTAAAAAGTTACTGACAGCTCTCCAAGAAAATTACAGAAGCTGTTATTACTGTCAAGTACCACACGTGACCAAATTTTGGTGGCGGCGATGAAAATGAAATTATAGTTTCATTACCAATATGAGTTTTTCGATAACATTGCCTTGCTTGGCGAAGCTATGCGCTCTCGGAGTACCCCAGTTTTAACTAAATCTAGAGTTACCAGAGCTAGGGCCTTAACGAGAAAATTTGCACTAAGTAGTGACCGAATGCCTATCTTTTTCCATGTTACCACACATCGCAAAACACGCCTGGTCACTTTACTCCGTTATTGCTTCTTTATTTTTATTACAGCTATAAGACGCGTCTTTGTGGCTTTTAGGACGCCGTATGGGCACATTGATAGCCATTGCGTCGTGGCAGATGGATCAGTGATGGCTCTTCCATCGTTAGTTCTGGTCATAAACATCATTTTTATACAAGTCAAATCAACCACAAGATTGGAGAATCATTCCAAATATTGCTATAGAACGTCTCAACTTGGATCATTTACTACTATATTTTACGACCTTCTGTCCGAAAGAACTCTTTTCACACCGTTTAAGTAGTGATATTGCAACTAACATTAATTGATCTTTAGTAAAAACTGTAATGGGTTACGCTTCCACTTTCTTATTTTAATTTCATAAGGATTTGATTTCTCATGCAGTGAATTTAAAAATCGCTGACAAATAAAATTCGGTGAGATCATTCTTTCCTGTTTTTCGGAGCCAGTCGTTGGTTATTTTCTGTCGAGGGTCTTTATAAATAAAGGTCGACCATAAATCATTTCCCTAATGCGAATCCTTTACATTTTATCTCAGCAATTTATGAGCCGGATTGATGAATTTGTTTTTAAAATACTTCTACTTAAAATTTGTTATTCAATATCAGGTAAACTGACAAAATTTCAGTCTCAACAGCAATTGAACTATTGGAAAATAGATTAAGTTTGATCAATGTTTACTGAAGCTAGCTGGAATTAGAGCTGTCTAAGACTCACTCTTGACAGCGCTTCCCATCACTTCTGCTCGTGTTGTTCACCAGCAGCGGCCCCTTGTGCCACTTTATCCCATGATGTTCGGAAGGTTTTCATCCAGTAAAATGATAGCCGCCTTGTATAGCGGTAACAGACACGTGGATGGCAACTCTAGTCCTTTCAGCGCTAGTTATATACTTGTAAGAAAGATATAATCAACGTACTGATGGCCTCCAGGCGTGGATGGAAGAGTAAGCGCCTCCCCTCTGCCCCTCCGGGTGGTGGAAGACAGATGGATGACCCCATTCTTTCCTTTTTTAAGGAGAGTTGCATATTTTACTACGGCAACAGAACATCGACCTCGCTATTGCTTTCTTGCCGAGTCGTAATTCTTGGTGCCGCGGCGGTGACGGGCGGGAATGTCATTATTTCCTTCCAGTGACGTCGACAAGACACGCTTGTTCGGTGCCACGCGCATTGATTTGTTGCCATTGTGTCGCCACATGCGGCAGCTTCTTGCCATGTGCCTCACGTGGCAGCTTCTGGAATGCGCAGCGTGTGTCGTTGCCACGTGAGACGGCTTCTTGGAATACATAGCGTTCGTCTTGGAATGTACGCTATTCGTTATTGTCACCTACGGTCACGGTATATCTGCTGATATATTTTATATTTTTCTGTCTTAGATAGTTTTTCAAATCAGTACTGATGCATTTGTGAGATGAATGATCTGTTGATGCATTTCTTTCAATACCCTCTTCGAGAAGCATGTTTATTGGAGGCCTTCCGTTACAACCTCGACTTCTTTGCAAAGGAGCACCGCTGAGTCCAGCTTCTTCTTTTGCCTCAACTCTTCAGTTGTTTCTCGAGAGGGTTCAGTTTTCTTTGTGAAAACTTATTATAAACTTGTTTCATTTTTCATAGGTTTAGCTCAATGATTTTAACGGACTGGTTTTTACATGTCCGAACTATAATCTTGAGGGTTGGGTTTGCCACGTACGTACGCACTAAAAAAATCCTGGCTTTTGCAAACGTGCTTTAAGCTCTAGAACAAGCTGTTGCCATGCTCTATGAGTGAGCTTAGGCGTGCATTGAACCTACTTCACGGTAAAACGTGCTGAACCGCCACACGTTCGGCTTTCTGGTATATCTTCCGCTTGCACGCCAAAGCGCGAGTCGTGTTCCACACCCCTACGCGTGCAAACGTCGAAGAAAATGTGTAGTTGTGTTGAAGTCAGTGAGGACTGGTGATTTTTCGGGTTGAACTTCAAGTGACATATTGCTTGCGTACTTACTTCAGACACCCCGCAAAAGTAGGTAAAGATGTCATGGGAAACAAAGCGCGTGGTTTTTTCAAACTGCTTGGCACGTACGCTCATCCAGAGATGCGCTAGCGCTCACTGCCCATAGCGCGCTTCTAATTTGAGGGTCTAGAGCACGCCTACGTGTGCAATTAGTGCACTCGTTTGTGTTCTGGTTTTGGGACAAGCTTTCGGCACGTATTCACGTGCGTTTCCAGCACGCCTTCTGTCAGTGACCCAGTACCGCTACCAATACGCTTGAGACAACATCAAAATCTGTTATTCGGAATTTTCTCGCTATACATAATTTTTTATTAAATTCGTCTCGAACGCGTTCTGTCGCTTTAACGCTTGGAAATTGATGCAGATGGTGAATCGAATAGTCTGCAGACTTTACTTTCCAAACATGTTTATGCAGATTGGGGTAGGTTATCACGCTCATGAGTTGGCAAATTTCACACGCCTTATCACAGTAAACCCTCGATAATTCGTAATGCACTCCGGCCCGTGATTACAGCTTGAAAATAAAAGTAACGATATCTTAACTTCTTGTGAATCAGTTTTTAAAGACATTTTGCTGAAAATCTGTTATATCACAGGAACAGCGTCATGTTTGTTTACATTGTATTGCGCATCGTTTTCATTCGCGCTTCTTCTGTTTTCAGAGTGATCGTCGTTCATAATACGTTTCACATCTGCAATCATAATGGGTTGACGAAAAGGCTTAACCGACGGGAAACAACGATTATAATCAGGGAATATTCTAAAAGTTCTTCTCCTGATACCATTGCCGAATAAATTTGTCGTGTCAACACTGAAGAGAGTCCTGATGGACCCAGCACTGAGGAAACAACGATCTGCTGCCGGGATTGCGAAGCCTGTGACTGGTAAGGAATTGAGCTAGATGGGTCGTAACTCGTTTGGCCCGTAAACGACCAGGATTATCAAGCACATCCATTTTTACCTCACCTTGTCGTCTTAACGTATCGACACCTACAAAACTATCATTCTTCAGGCCATAGCTTCCGCGAAAGCTCTGCTGCATGTGTGAGGAAATATTGATTTAACTCCTCAGAGCCTGAGGTAGCCATCAGTTTCCATAGCAACTGCTGTATTTGCAACGTGCGTACATGTGTACCACTACATAGGTGCATAGGCACGGCTGTGTCAGTTGTGTACTAGGGCTAAACNTGTGTTACTCGCGGTGTTTGTGTCATGCATGTGACCTCATTCGCGTTGCTCGACGGTATTTGTGTTACTCGACTGCGTTTGCGTCATGTGACCTCATTCGCGTCACTCGACCTCGACAGTATTTGTGTTACTCGACGGCGTAACACAAATTGCTTCATTCGACGGTATTTCTTTCCATCTTTGGCATTTGAGTTATTGGCTCGCTCGAGGCCCCAATATTAAGTGAATTAAAACAGTCGGACTCTATAGTAAAGACCGATGTATATTTATCTGTCCATTGGCTTTCAAGCATCAAGCGTTGACGTAGACCGAACTTGTTATTATCTTAATAGTATCTTGGACATGACTGAGTCTCGGAACGTTTATTGTCCATAGTTGTTGCTAAATTCGAAAATTGGTAATTACCTCCTCCCCCAAGGAGGTTATATTTTTATTGGAGTTTGTCTGTCTCTGTTTGTTTGCCTGTCATCAAGGTAAATCCATAAGTTTTCGACAGATTTCAATACAAATTTTCAGGCATTGTTTGGCATGTTAAGAGAAACAAATGATGAGCTTTTTGTGAAGATCCGTTCGACCATTTGTTTGTTTACCTGTGTTTTATTGGAAGCCTAACTCAAGCAGTTATGAAAGAATCTACATGAAATGAGCATGAATGGTTATGAAGAGCAAGTGACATAATTTTTGTGACGTATTAGTCCATTTGTATGTGTGTCTCCATGTTTTCGTTTATATCTGTCAGTAACATAACTCACTTAGGAACGGATCTTCATGATATTTTCACAAATTGTAAGAATTCTTATAAGGGATCTTCATGGAAATTACAAGAACGGTTAGGAATATCAAGAGACGCAAATAACCAAATTTTTTTATGATCAAAAGGAAATCTTAGTTTCAGGCCAATTTGATGTTTCGTTACCACTGCGTGGCTTGACGGAGGTATGCGCTCTCAGAGTGTTTTTCTAGTTAATTTTTGTAGTAGTTTTCCTAAGCGCGGAAAGATTGGCTCCAGTGCTGTCTCTGTAGCACAGAAACGACCAAAAGCATAAATAAGGTAAACTATCCAATGTATCCATTCCATTTTTTTTGCAATCATTTTTACCGCCGGTTACACTAGTTATAGAATAATTTACTATAATTTATTTGTTACCTAAATTTCTCTGTTATCAAAATGGCTCTTGGAATAAATTAAATTCGATCATGTAATTTCTATGTTTTCATGCTCCCAAGAAGTATATTACAGGAAGTCATCGGTGTAGACCAGATATACGTTCATGAATGAAGGGGTTCAAATCAAGTCCGGTCGACGAAAACAAGACCTGAGGCGTGTTGCAATCAGACTGACGGTGTCACGTGTGTTACCCCACATGCAGTGCGATTCAGATTGGTAACATCTACGACAACCTCAACATTTATAGAGCTTTGAGCTGGGTACACTACCATTGCTTACAAACATTGCCTTTACTTGCAGGCATTGTAAGCAATTGATATACAAACATGAGAATATCGCATAGCTGATGTATATTTGCCCTCTGACAGGTTTTTCACAGTTTTATCCCAAAGTACTGCCAAATTATAGCTTCGCCAGCAATGTTAAAGAGTGAGATTTTCGCTTATTCCGCTGAGCTGGGTCGCATTCATCCACATTTTTTGAGTCAAGCGGTGTTACACCGGAACTCGTAGCAACACGGTCTAGACTCTCACTACAACACGCCTCAATCCGTGCTTCTGATAACTGAAAGAATGAAAGAAAATCAAGAGTTTTATTCTCAAATTATCAGAGGGAAAGAAAAATCTTTTAATGATAATACTCCTTACACATCATCACGGAAAGTGTTTAATTTACGTAAACTTAATAAACTGAGTCCGATAGAGGGTACACGTAGACGTAGTACGCCTCTTGGAAGTTGGCACCCGTGCTACAGGAAAAACGGTAAGTTCAAAGCCAAGGTAGTAAAATCAAGGACCTGGAGCTAAAATTTTTTGGGGATATATCAAACCCTGTATAGAATAAGTCCGGTCTATAATGAAGACCTCTTCTAACGAGAAATATATATATCTAAACTATAACATGTAATCGAACAGTCGTGTTTTACAACTCATTTATCGTTGTGGAAAACAGGCCAACGTTTCATTCTGCTGTCATTCGTAGGTAACTCAACATTTGTAATCTATTCTATAATAAGAGAGCTGTCCGTCCGCCTTTCCGAAGCCTTCCAAAAACAGTATCTTGGACAAGAAGCTGGGACCGGCTTATTAATTACTACGAGCCTGAGCCCGCCTGCATGACCGTGTTCGTTCATGTCAAAGGTGATACCGGATATGCCACTTGAGTACGTCATATAGCTACTTAATTAATGATCTGTTTACGAGCTTACAGAGAGGATGGTGCATTTTTATTTGAGCAGCGCTCTGTAGATCAGAAAAAAGAAAAGCGGGGATTCGAGACGGGGAGGGG
>LQNS02276498.1:2154634-2185420 GCA_001587735.2 Parhyale hawaiensis | reverse complement strand
TATATACCTAACAACTCATGTTAATTTCATCAAAATCCATTCATAACTTTTTGAGTTATGGCATCGAGAAAAATGACGCAGACAAACAAACAAACGGATGAACATATCTTCACCAAAAGTTAATCATCTGTTCCTACAACATACCTAACAATCCCTGTAAATTTCATCCAAATCGGTTCATAACTTTTTGAGTTATCCTGGGTGACAGACAAACAAACAAACATAAAACAGAGAAACACAGACAGACAGACAAACACGACGAAAACATAACCTCCTTGGCGGAGATAATAATAGCAATAAATAGCAAGAAAAGTGTATTCAAGTTGATGGTCAAAGAAAGTAAATAATGAACTACTTTGCTAACCAATAAATTATTTGTACAATAACTCTTGAAGGTTGTGGGCAGTAAAGATTTATGAGTAAGAAAGAGTCAAATAAGCTCTTACTATGTTGTTCACATGAAATCTGGCAGTTTCTCAAGGATTCCACATTGCTTGAGCTGATTGATACACAAGACTAAAAAAACATTTTATAATTAATATTGGGACTTCAATTATTAGCAAAAACCTATTACTGATATAAGAATTGTTTTCGTTACTGCAAGACCCACTCACACATCTGTCTGTGTAGCCTAATTTGGACTTAAGGAACAATTACATTTATTGAAGCTTCAGATGGTAAACTTGTAATATATCATTACATGATAATTACTTAAGTTACTAATGATTCAATTAGGCTGTCCACCAATAATATGCTTTGGCAGTTGTGGTTCTAACTAATAAATACATTTCTTTTGTTAGTTTGAGCTTTGAAGTTATCAGTTGTTGTTTGGAATTTTGAGCTAGTTTGCCCCTCCAGCACATTTTACAGAGGCCATCTGAACATATCTTCGAAGTGTACATATATGCAATTAAAATGCCATGTGTTAGTAATGTATTGTTGAGTATATTTAAACTGTTATTCACTGCTATTCAACTTTTATTTTCTCAAAAAATGCTTCTTAAAAAAAAGCACTACCGGCTTGGTTTCTTAGGTGGGTTTCTTAATCCCAAACAGAGATGTTGGTGTCTATTTTTAGGTTTTTGGGGGCCAAACAGACATTAAGATATTAAAAAATTTGTTGGCCCCTGTACCAATGTATTAGGAGTTTGAGGCGGCATTTTCCACGGGTCTAACTCATGGCAGTGGGATATGACCGAGGCGATATGGAATCTGATTGGGCCTTATCTACACTGTAACATCTAAGTACAACAGTTCAATGCAAAGTTTAGCGACCTAACCTATACAAGTCCACAACACAAAGAGCCAACTGAGGCATGCATCAAGAGGGATGCATCTGATATTGAGGAAATTCAGACAAAGCTTGCGGCTTGCTCACCCCTCACATCTGGTACTCTAAGAAACATTGGCAACGGAATAGTGGCTGGACCATTCGTGAAGGGACATGCCTTTGAATCATTTGGGAACAAGATCATTGAATATATGATGGGAAAGTCACCACTTTTACCTACAAATTTAAGCGGAAAGATAGATCCCAAACCCTTGGGAATATCTCTACTGTGAAGATTGCTCCTGATCGTACCATTGATCCTGCCCTTCTGTTCCCGCGTTTCCTTTTTGTGTAAAGATCATTAGATCTTTCCCTTGAAGAGATTTTGACGTATGACCTAAGCCCGTACCCTCCAGCCCTCTTCGAGACCAGGAACATTCTTCAAAAAGCAGGCAAACCTCAGCTTTCTCAGGCAATTCGAGATAATGTTGCAGCCTTGTCAAGTGAGGCGGTGATGAACTCTATTCATAAAACTGATTGTTATGAGCTTGATGGCGGCTCTTGCTCCATCGTCTACGTAGCATGGAAGAAAGGCGACTCATATTATGCAATAGCTGAGTCTTATGCAGACTTCACTGAAAGAAATCATGGACAAGTGACAGTGGTGTTCGATGTCTATAGTGAAGGCCCCTCTATACAAGATAACACACGTCTGAGACGAGGAAAGAACCTGCACCCTGTAATTAGTTTTTCTGTAGAACGAATTTTCAGGCAAAAAATTAGACTTTCTATCTCGTGACATACACGAAACAGACATGATTCATTTCATCACCACAGCCCTAACTAAAAGGGGATGCCATGTCATTCAGTCACCAGGTGATGCAGACGTTGATATCGTTGAGGCAACTGTTGAACGATCCCGTCATTGCGCCACAACGTTGGTTACTGAAGATACAGAATTGCCTATCTTGTCCTTTAGCATCAGAACGTTCTGATGCAGACAGTCAAGTGAACACAAAGTATATAACATTAACCTGCTTAAAGAATCTTTATGGGATCATGTATGCACTTATAGTTACTCGCTGTAGAAGTGTAGATGCCTACTCAGGCTGCGATTCAACTTCAAGGATTTTCGGCATTGGAAAAGAGTCTACCTTTCGGAAATTAGTGATATCTGATCCTGTCATGAAGTCCTGTGCGAGTGCATTCACTCTTCAGAACAAATCTCAAGAGGAGATATCAGATCTTGGCAAAGACCTACTTGTTGATCTCTTTGGAGGCTAGTCTAATGCTATCATCACTCCGCCCTACCTATTTCACCAAGAGAGGGTCAGCTGCTGAAGCATTCGTCACTCCTGAAAGGCAGCCCCCAACATCACCAGCAACAAGTTTTCATTGCCAGCATGTGCACTTCCAAATTATGGTATGGATAGGGAAGGCAAGTGAAATGAACCCAATTGAATGGAGATGAAAACTGGAAAAAGATCAATTAATGCCAGTTATGACTCAAAACAATGCTGCACCTGACAAACTCTTGAAAATTATCCATTGCAACTGTTCGAAGGGATGCAAATCATCTCGATGCAGCTGCAGAGAGTATAGACTTCCTTGCACTGCTGCATATGGTCCTTGCCAGATTGAAAACTATAACGATTGAAACAGCTCTCAAGGGGTTGAGATTGAAGAGGAGGATGACACTCAAAATTAAAAGCTCTGCAGCTTGTTCTATGGAGAGAAGTGTTTGCGCATTAGGTGATTGTGGAAGTAGTCAAGAATCCAATTTTATGATGACTTAACAGTTCGATGATATCAAAAGTTGTCGTAATGTGTTGTTTAAGCTAAATGATCAGCGCATTGGGATTGAGTACAAGTCATATCTGTGTTATTGTTTGGAATTACTCTGTAATTGATAACACATCGAAAATACATTGCGATACTTACTGAACCATCCTCTTTCTGTTTCTTCTGTCACACCTGCAATATATGGAAAATGGCGTCTCAATCCCCAAAACATTGGTACATAAGGGACCAACATAATTTTTTATTATCTTAGTAGGTTTTGTGCCCCCCAAACCTTGGAATAGACACCAAGATCATCAAATTTGAGTTGATAGTTCTAGAGTTATGATCATGCAAAGATATCGGCGGCCATCTTGGACGTCATCTTAAAAAAAGAAACAGTTCTCCGGCTGCCCTACTTTGATAAGCTTTTAGTATGTTAAAAAGTGCATTGAAACCTAACTATACTATTACTAACTATGAGTTGAGAAACCTTTTGAAACAATTTTTTGGGGTTGAGGGGGTATTTTCCTTATATGTACTGACTTTACTACTTAACAGGTACTAACTTATCAAGTAACTTTTCAAGCTCAGTGACACCTCTGTTACTAGAACTTACTGGCTATGATACGGTCCGGCTTTGATATTGAAAGTTACTCTCGAATCTCTTCAAATTCTGATATTTAGTTCTGATCCCGAGTTAGAGAAGGAAGTCTTGTTGTGCGACGATGTAGTGCGAGCATTTATCTGCTATTCATAGTCATAATCCACTAGAGAGATGGGACACTGGCCTATCAGAAATGGGGGCGGTCGAGGGTGCAGTTATCAAGAACCTGTCGTCTATGACGACATAGGTCAGACAATCTATGGTCGACTGCAACCGTATACTTTTTTGGGTTCTTCATGTGTTTTATTTGAAGCACGAACCAGTGCATGTTGGTATCCAAATTGAGTGTGTAGCAAGACGTCTTTACCTTTATCATCAGTTATTTCTTGAGACGAGCCTCGTTCATAACTTCGTTTCCTCACAAAGCCGCCCGGCCGATGCATGCAAGACGCAGCCAAGAAAGCCAATTTCGGTAATTGTTTTCCCAAAGCATTAAGTGAGGGAGGCATTTGGCTGGCTGTGCGGTGAAATGTTTGCCGATATTGGCATGTGGCTCGTCCAGAAATTCTGGTAATTTTGTTTGCGACTAGCAGCTGGTAAGTATCGCCCCTTACCTTCGACGGGATGATAAGCTTGCTGCTGTGTGTTCAACAACCTTGCAGAATTCTTTTCAAAACTGCGTGAAAATGTTTACCCAAATTTTATGTACCCGATTGCTTTCGACAGGGCGATGCAGTTGCCGTTGTGTCTTCAATAACGTTTCAGAAGTTTTTTTTTTCAATACTGCATGCAAAATTTTACCCAACTTTTATGTTTAGTTTATTAGTCTCGGCAGGGTTAACTTGATGCTGTTGCTTTAAAAACCTCTCAACCGAATTTCTGTTAAAAATAAAAAGTTTTGTTTTAACAGCTCAGCAGTTTTTTTTTGTGAATTCTGTGTCAGACTGGGCGTACTTAATATTTATATTGATAAATTGCGCAGGGTAAAAGTATCGTTGGTTGCTTTCGGTGAGGGAAGTATTCCCATTGTGCTTGAAGGTTGTAACGCTGTGGCAATTTTTATGCACCAGACTGTGCTGTTTCGCAAAAGAAAAAATATCGTAGGATTACAATGGAACCAAGAACCCTTCCAACAAAAGAAGACAGGCAGATATGAATAGGGTGGCATTTGTCTGTTCTCGCCCTTTCGTCCCTACTCCATCCATTTGCTTGTGAACGTTGCCCCTATGAAAAGTGATATCTTAGTTAGGTAACAAATTGCTAGTGTTTTTGAAATTGCTTGAGTTACCAGTAAATTAGAGTTTTGTAGCCTATTGGGAAGCGATATGATAGTGCAGCCATATTGACCATACTGCTATAGCGCCCTTATCCAGTCGGCGTAATTGGGAAAGTTGGGAGATGACCATAGCGGCCTGTAGCGAAGCCCTCTGTCACAATTTAGGTAGCGATCAGCTTGGCTGCCTAACTCTGGGGCTTAGGTTTTGTAAACACCGTATTGTTCTGTAGTGGATTTGTACGTACCTATGTTGTGAACTGCGATTAAACTGCGGATGTTCTTTTGGTAATAATAACTAATAATATGAATAATATTACGATATTTTTTACTTTTACGATACTGAAAACAATCGGCAAGCTACAAGCAAAGGTTTACGTTGTTTCAATCGAAACTTAAGCATTCCGTAATACAAGCGCTTCTGCTTTCTCCGCCCATATCCGGACCTATGTCTTTGTCTCCATTACCGACTGGTCGCAAAGAACAAAGTTACCTGTAGGTAACTACAGGTTTTGGTGCTCTTGTGTGTTGGCTAATGAATACATTATCTCAGCTAATGGTATCCTTTTTTTCCTATTTGCAATTCGGACATAAAATTAACCAAGATAATTAACTTACAGCCTCTCAATAGGCACACAATCCGTGTATCGAAGTCTGCATGACTTGTATAGGTAAAGGCGCTGCTAGCGCCATCTCTTGGCGGTAAAAGTAACATTCTCCAAAATTATAAAATGACCTACTTTAACTTATAAAGCCTCCTAATATGAAGTAGTATAACACGATGTGAAAAATATTTTATTTTTAAGGTTTCATGCTGTACTTTGATTATAAGCAAATTATTGATAGTAAATTGGTCTGTATAAGGGGAATGCTGATTACGAAAACAAGTTAACTGCGTATAATACATAGCGTCTAATTCCGTATCGCTAGAATTGATCGCTTTAACCGGCAGTCCTATTAACCCCTTCCGCACGACCGCGCGGTTTCGCCAAACGATGCGCTATCCGGCATTAAGTATTCTAATTATATTTATGCTCTATCAGTGAGTATAGCAGTGTGCTCCGGCATAGAGAATATGCAGGGAAGAAATAAATAAACCGTGACGATAGGGGTATCGTCATCGGAGAGCGGCGGTGCGGTCGTCATGACGACAACAGTATCGTCACCGTAGTGAAGGGGTTAAGTGGATTCGGCTGCGTTTTCGCACGCTGCTTCACTCTGCGGTGTGCGTATCAACTATTTTATTATCTCTGAAAATGTAACTGCCCTGCCAAACTCCCCATTGTTTCAACTTGAGCTAAGCTACAATGACCATCATATCCACACTCACCCTCAGTTTTAGATACTTATTCCTCAGCGAATTTACAACCAGGGAATTTATAACCAGGATCTGTGTCTAAGCGCGTGGGAGCGGCTGGTAATTGCATTAAATCAGCTGTGACTGTTGTCGAGTGGTGCTAATGGGAACGTGTGTGATATTTAATATTACTTAGTAATTTCTTTCGGTACGCCTCTCTGCTGATTTCTTCGCTAGCTGCTTTAATAATATTCAATTGATAATATACCTAGATATGATACACAGCTCTGTCCTTTGTACAACATCATTTTATGCTGTCAGCCAATTATATGGGGAAACACAGCTCCAGAACATCAACTTGTACGATTTGCATGTTAATTAATGCCGTTTACAAGGTAGCGTATTGCAATTTTTTAGTTGCGGTAGCATTTATAGGAAATTATCATTTTATCCGGCTATTCTTCAATGAAAGGTTCTTCTGGACTGGGGTAAAGAATGGACCCGAAAAAAGTAGTGGTATCAACTCAGAAGGAGCAGAAATTATCCGCAGTTAACATGTTTACATTTCTTTGGAGAGACCAGATATGGCATTAAAACCAGATGTAAATAAGTTTAATGCCTCAGTTTGCGACTAGTAGTGTTTTGGAGACTTGTGAGAAGTTTCAGGATGACTAAACAAATTCATCAACACCCGACTACAAATATATGGAGATCCCATAGCAGCTGGTGCTTCCGGTCCCAACTTACAGTATATGTACGGTACATAAAGAATATCATGCATGCTACTTTCTGACCTAAAAAAATAGACATAGCACAAAGTCTACGGGTTTGACAACGTAGATTTAAATATACCTTTGGAAAATAACTACTCTGCATATGCCCAACGACTGATCTATAGTAATTAAAAAATTATCGAACGCTGTATAACACTTCGGTCTTAGTGACGCAAATTTATATATGCTACCATCTTTTAATAAATCTGCATTTTTTTTGTTAGAAAAATTTTCGTTTGTTTAAACATTGAATAGCGCACAGTCATACACTGTCAAAGAAAATTTAAACAGTTAGACGAAACTAACGTTGGTGCTCTAGCCTGCCTTCTTTGCAATGAATTTTTTGGGTATTCCTTTGGAAAGAAGAGCACAATCTATAAAGTCCACGGATGTTACACCGAAAATTCCATTAACTCTTGAAATACAAATTAACTATGCTCGGGTTAAGTTAAGTGTGTCGGCAAATAGTCCAGCGCTTCACCCTGAGGAATTTTACGGAGATTTCTGCCGGCAGCTGAGCAGGTTTCTCTGTATTACCGGAACTTTTTTGTGAAGAAGAAGCCCAGCTTATCAATGTACATTTTGGGGAAAAAATAATTGTTAATTTTACGTACAAAACATCAACGGCAAAAGGCAACGTCAGCCAGTGTGTAAAAAATTGAAATCAAGGCTGAATGATACGAGCAGCGCCTTGTCCGTAGAAAATGTCAGTGCATGTTTTTCTCTTAGTTTTCGTATAAGATGACGAATCATCTTTGCAATTTTGATTGTCGTAGATTCTTGGGCAGGTTTCTGATTATTTTCTTGTTGTAAATAAGTAATGAATCAAAATATCAAAGTTTACTCAATAATCATTGTTTCCATCTACGTCATCCTTAAGAATTGCGAAAGGAGATGGACTCTTAACCCTCACGGAAACACAAACCGTCCTAAAACCGCCCTTTTTTTCTTTCTTTCGCTATCATCGTCGCAATAGGCGTAGTACTGTACCAAATGATGGTTTGAAACTCACACATTGTAGTAACGAAACGCTTCTCTACACAATGGCGGCATCAATTTATCGCTATTTGTAGCCGATTTGCGGAACGAAGCTTCAAACTCCTTTGAATTCACTTCTGACTTTCATCTGGTGCCGCGGCAGCCGATATGGCCTTAATTTGCTAGTGGATCCCAAGTACTGTATTGAGAATATTACCTTTGCATCGTGTCACCCAGCTTTAAGTTTGCAGTGCGGTTTCCCGTTTTCCTTTTGCTGTGCAATTTCCCACTTTCGGTTTCCAGTGCGCTTTCCCGTATGCAATGAGTTGTCCCGGTTCTAGTACAACAGCAATTGCTTTTTTCCCCATCTAGTACGCATGACTCGCTCCGTACATGAACTCTTATTAATAAAATACAAACAATATACTGGAACCGGACAATGGACTCAGTTATATTCAGACATTCTGCATGAAAACAAAGCTCATTTCCAGTAATATTTCAAACAGCAAGTTCAACTTCAGAAAATCATATGCTAGACAGATTGTCACTCAGGAAGGATGTATCAGTTGGAATTTTAGGCCAACTACTATGATGGAAAGTTTATAAATCCAGTGACATTCTAGTGCAGCATTACAAATTTACTTGAACTTTCGTCCCGATGTCACAAGCGATCGATGGTAATAGTCTTGGGAGATAGAAGCCTAGGTTTCGCGGGTTGGCCTTTTCGACTGTGGATTTTTTTTTACATCTTATCCAATCGGAAGTGTGTTGCAATCACCGCCTTGTATTGCCACCGTAACCTGAAATTTTTTGCCGTAAATAATGAAAGTTCGAGCGCTTACCGATGACGACCGATGATTATTTTTCACGGCGGGTGCTTCTGTTTTTCCACTGTTTTCCTTACTTGCTGTTCCCATGAAGACTAATTTTATGGGTGTGCACGTACGTGTTCCAGGGTTTTCTTGGCATACATCCTGTCCCTTCCTTTTCGGGAGGCATCTTGGTCCTTGGTGGCCAATACGTCGTGCGTCAGGTATTACATGCATTTCGCATATAATACATGAGCATCGATCCAGTGCGGCAAAGAAAGTTACTTTTAAGAACCTAGTTTATCAAGTTTAGACGAGGTAAATTAGAACAGATTATATGAAGGGAAGTACGCCGATCAGACACACCTGACACATGTCAAGGAACCACGACACATGAACACTGAAAAGCGGCACTCAAAGAAACAACGATTTGGGTAAAAGAACAGCCCAAAATTAATATCATCACTAGATGTAAAATAAAGGCTGATTCACACGATAGTCAAATAAATGAGAGGAAGTTTTGACAATCGAAGCGACGTCAGAAAATCTGTAAACTTCCGGATTTGGGCGCAATTTAATAGAGCTTGCAGTGTTTATCACGGAAATTCGTTGGTCAACTGCGCGTTGATTGACGCCTATGTTCGCCGTCATTTGGCCACCAGACTAATCCTTCCGGAGAACAGGGCGACTACATTTTGAGCAGAATGTTCTGCGCGTAGACACGAGTTACCTCAGCTTTTTACCTATCATCAGAACTCATCTTAGCCCTTCCTGCATGCTTTTAGTTTGATGAATAACAAAGTTATTTACTCTTTTGGCCGTCTAACGTACACTGCTTTCGTTACAAATGCATGGTAGGCTGTTCTAAACGCGTTTACACTCGTCACCTCCCGTGCATAGAGCCACAATGCCGGGTTTTTGTCATGAACCCTTTAGAAATTGCTTAGCTATACACCGCTATATGTTACAGAAAGATTGTGAAATTGCAGGGACTTCGCAAAATCCCTGAAGTTTGGGGGATTTCGTAGAACTGGACAAAGTGTGTTTGGCTTGATGCGATAAGTTAAGTTAAACGAAATGGCTTTCTTCAGGTAAAGTGCGTTATGGTAGATGAGGTGCTTTAGGTTAGACTAAACTTGGGTACTGTTACACAATAAAAAATTCGTGTGAAAGAGCGGCAGAGTAACTTTGCGTAATTTCTGATATTCAGAGATTTGTGAAATCGCTGGTTTCTCTGTATTATTGTTGCATATGTATTTTTCAGTTATAATATAACCTCTCGGCACTTCTGTCCTCACGTACTTCCCAAATTGGTTGTATCATGAGTGAAATTTCTAATATACTGTAAAAACGTTGCGTCAAAGCGCCCAACTTTTCCAACCACGATCTAATAATGGAGTTTGTTTCTCTATTAGAATTTTTAATATACTGTAACACAGGTTTAATTAGTTATAAATTTTAGCGAGAGAGCAATGGTCTTTTGACGGGTTTGTTCAAAGAGACATTTCAGCTGCAGTTAATTAGGAATCCATTTGTAAAGAATATTACGATTGCCACTCATTGACGTGTATCAACAAAAATCTCTAGTTAATTAATAGGACGAAATGGTTTTTAGCGCAGTCAAAGTCTATTGAAATATTTCAATGTGGATACCGCTCCTACTGTCACGGGCAGACAATTTATGCAGGCATTTGCTCACAAATGAACACTTTTTGCAAAAATTAGTTTTAATCAAAGTAAAACTATTTCATTTTACCTACATTGTGCTAGTTAATTTGGTAAATGAACATATAGTAAATCACTCCTAATTCTAGTTCTACTATGAAGTGTCGCTAAATAGCAGTCACGTTTTTCAAAGTATATTTGCTAAATGCACCATAATATTATTTACGTTAGTATTACTATATTCCAGTTCATGAGTAAATAAACGAGATAACAGTCAGCCTTGGTTCTTTCGAGCTTACAAACAAATGAGTCGACGTAAAATCATGACGAAAAATCCTATGTAAGGTAATTACCTCTATCAAAATTAATATATCTTAGTTAAATGAGCCCTTAAATAATTTATTCTAAATCCTGACAATTTGGTTGGAATAATCTGCAAACATTAGGCTACTACTTTACGCTCAATATATTCACGGGATAAATATATCATTAATATTGAAAACATATTAGATAAATAGGAATGAGATAACTATAAGTTCTTTAAAAATGTATATAGCTATCCGTTTTCCAGAAACGTAATATCGCTGTAATCCTCTCATGTCAGTGACTAGGCTGCCTTCTTCAGGCCCTGCAACTTTCTCCTCTTAATTGTAGTCCTCGCTTGGTATTCCCAATTTCTCAGAGTAGTAGTAGTAGTGTTAGTAGTATGTATTCTTAAAGAGATGGATGCTGTCGAACATGGGGAACACCCTCTCTTCTGGTTTGGGATGGAGGGCTCGTCTGAAGACATGTTAAGGGAGGCGTAGTAGGACTGATTGATCCTGTGTCCGTCGAACGATATGGTGAAAACCCGCGTTGGTTAGCATTATCATAGCTGAGTTAAGAGCGTTCTTGACGTCTTCATGTTGAGAGGACACTCGCGGGGTCATGCTCACCAGCTCGCCAAAATTGCCTCATGCAGAGGAAGCGTGGACACTCAGCATCACTTTAGCAATCTCTCCCTCGTCTGTAAGGTCGCACAACTCCAACATTTCAGTGGTGTGAACCTCGTCTATACCAAGGTGAAGGATGCGGTCCTTCGGGCGAAGCTGCACGCAGATGGCTCTGAAGGCTGTTTGGGTTTCTGGGTCGATTCCCCCTTTATAGGGGTCCACTCGTGTAACCATCTCGCACTTGCTTACACTGGGCAGGATGAGGCCTGAGGTGGCGATCAGGTTCCTGTAGAGCTTCGGATTCATTCTTTGCCAGACGATGCACTGGAGCATAAACTTGCTGTTGAACCTCCTACCGAACTTATCGGCCTGACATAGCTGCAGCTGTGTCTTGCAGAGGATTACGGTATGTCGCTGCTCTGTAGGAAGCGACTGAACTTCGATATCGTTGAAAGCGTCGGTTGTCTGCTTAAGTCTGTCACCTGGATCAGCCTTCATCCTGGCTAGGAGGGCCATTGCGTTCTTGACCTGCGAAGCTTTCTGGAACTTGTCTCCCTTATTGCCTATTACGTCTCAAGCCTTACACTTCGTTATCGGTGACTGCCTCTTATACCAACTGAAACTCCCGTCCTCATAAATAGAAATGGATATTAGAACGTTGGGAATGTGTCTGTTGCCTAAGAGCTCCAAGCTATAGGCTACCAGGATTCTCTGCTCTAGATTAATGGGGGTTCACGCCAAGTGAGGAGGAAGTCGGCGGGTAGTGGGTCTTTCTAAGCTTGTCGTGCAGCTCATCAATGTTGGAAAACTTGTCGGAGGCCATAAGCTCCTCCTCCAGTCTGGTGAAACGCTGGATGTCAGCCTTGAAACTGGCGAGGGTGCCAGTTTTTGTCGTCGACCTCTCTTGCAGTTGATGGACGGGCGCGTAGTGGGAGGGGTAGTCAGGGAAGAGTGTGGGTACGGCGTTTTTCTTGAGATTTATCTTGCATCTTCCGCTCCCTCTAGCGTTGGTGACATTGCAGAAGCAGTCATCTGTGAAGTGCCTGGCACAGACGACCGCATTTTGTGCGGGCCAGTCACATAAGGGCATGTCGGGATGTAAAGAAAATAGTCAGGACCACAAAAAAGGAAAAAGAAGTATCCATAGCCACTATGGCAAAACGCAACCCCAAGGCATTCTATAAATATGTAAATGAAAGAAGAATAAAAAAAGAAACCATAGGTCCGCTCAAAAGACCTGACGGTGCACTCACCAATGACCTAAGAGACAAAGCCACAATCGTGAACGACGATTTCACCTCTGTATTTACTATTGAAAATGTTTCGAATATTCCTGAACCAGCACCGCTGCAAGTTGCTCCTATATACACATGTGTTTTCTCGGAGATCGAGATCCTTCGAGCACTGACCCACCTAAGTGTGTACAAATCAACGGGCCCAGATCATCTTACTCCCCGTGTACTTCGAGAAATGGCTCCAGTCATCGTGAAACCACTGCTCGAAATATTTTATCGGTTTCTGAGAACGGGAGAAGGTCCGCAGGATTGGAGATTAGCTAACGTGATACCGATACATAAGAAGAGGGACAAGAAAAGCCCCAGCAACTATCGACCAATCAGTCTTATATCGGTCGTCATCAAAACTATCGAACACCTCCTGAAAAAGCGCATCACTGGCCACCTGAGGATGCATCAGCTCATATCCGACTCTCAGCATGGCTTCCAAAATGGAAGAAGCTGCTTAACAAACCTTCTGGACTTTTTCTCAAAAGTTACGGATATTAAAAAGATGAAAAAGGGGTGTAGACCTTGTGTATCTAGACATCCAAAAGGTTTTTGACAAACTTCCCCATCAACGGCTAATGAAAAAATTGGAAGCCCATGGTATCCAGGGAGACTGGTTGCGATGGATTGGGGCTTACGGGTGAAGCTCGAAGGAGATACGAGCGACTGGACGCAGGTATCATCAGGGGTTCCACAAGGTAGCGTGCTTGGCCCACTTCTGTTCTCAATTTACATCAATGATCTGGATCTTAACATCCGTAGTAAAATTAGTAAATTTGCGATGATACAAAACTATGTCATCCTGCCACAAAAAGAGCCGAGCTCCAACAAGACCTTGACCACCTCATGGAATGGAGCACAACGTGGCAGATGAGCTTTACTGTCGACAAATGTTCAGTCATGCACGTAGGGCTCGTGAACCCATCAACTCCATTGAAAATGAATGGGATGGAAGTGGCTCCTGCCACCAAACAACGTGACCTGGGAATCACTATTACAAACAAACTACAGCACAGTCAGCAAGTTGACAGGAGTTTGAAAATGGCAAGCAGAGTAATCGGATTCATCACCAGATATTTTGAATACAAGTCCAAGGACATCATCGTTCCCCTGTACGAGGCATTAGTGCGGCCACACTTAGAATTTGCTGTTCTATTCTGGTCGCCACATCTCTGCAAAGATATCGATAACATGGAAAGATGCCAACGCAGAGCAACGAAATTGATACCTCAGCTGCGAAACAAGCCGTATGAATGTCGCCTAATGGAACTGGGTCTGATCTCTCTCGAGCAAAGACAACTCAGGGAGCAACTAATAGATGGCTTCAACGACGTACCTACAACGGGGCTCTGAAAGAGACCTCAATGATCGCTTGCGAAACAACGGTCAAAAACTCAAGCACAAAGCTCGAAGAACGACCTTAAGTCAGCAGTTCTTTCCGTATTTCATAGTCAGCATTTGGAATAGACTTCCTTCCGACGTTGTTAGTGCGGAATCAGTCAACGCGTTTAAAAATCGTCTTGACATACATTGGGAGAGACATCCCCCACGGCTAAGGATTCCTCCTCCAGGAGTCGCACACTCCTAACGGCCAAAGCCTCCGAGGCTTCCCAAGTCCGTCTTCTTCTCTATTCCGCTCCAACTGCACTGTCTAACATCTTTTACTCCGCATAGCCGATTGTGTGCATTCATGATCGTCTCTTTTGTTGAGACTCTTCTCCTTCCTCTTTTTTTTCTTCTCTTTTCACCAGTCTTTTATATCCTGCTAACATAATGGCAATAGCTCATAGAGGGCCGGGCGTAAGTTTCGGCGTCTCTTTGAGAATGGGCCTCTTGGTTCGTCTACTGCCGCCTATCTAATGTAATCTTTTATTTTACAAGCCAGATGGCTTTTAGGTCCGGATTATTTGGAAACCGGAATACACTGTATTTTTCCTTCTCGTTGAGCTCGCCAGTATTATCCATCTCCTCCTGCTCGATCTTGGTCAGTGCGCAGTTAGTCTTGCATTTGAGAACCCAGCGTTTGTTGGGCATGTTGCCTTCAAAACAATTTCTGCTGTTTCCAGTTTGTAGTAGTAATTTCAAGTAGTAATATTATAATGAACTATATGAACTAAGTTTAACTTCACTTTTATTGAGTCCAATGTTGAGGTCTCTGTGCGTGTAGTAGATACAACAGATACAGAACGATTTCCTACTATCGCTGGACTCTTGGCCGCCAGTGTTAAATGCTCTGCGCAAATATTTCATGACCTAAGAGTCAAGTACTGTTGCGGTCTATGCGTCAATATATCATAAAGTAGATATCTACCTGAAATTGTAGAATAGACGTATTCTAAAATGAAAAATATATGTTTACAGTACGCTATTAACATTATTGTAAATATAGTTTAGTCATAATTTACTCAATTTGGTAAACAGATTAAAAATTAATTTTAATTTAATGGGAAAGTAAATGGTCAAAAATTAGATTTCGTTCTGTTGCAACTGACAAACAAATTAGGCGGCGTGACTACCCCGCCATTGCCTGGTTGTCGCTCCACAAATGATGGCTTATTATTGCCCTGCATAATGAGCTGCCAGCCCTCATTATTTATGCTGCGCCACAGACAGCGCCGTTGCTCATTTTGGTATTCCCTGTTATTGCGTTATATGCTGTTATCGGAGTATTGTTATATTTGGTGTGTTGTAGCTATAGCATTAGTTGAGACTTAAAATTGCCACCCGAGATGATGCCCTGTTCACTCTGCAACATAATCAATTTTTGTAGGAGTAGCATTGTTAAAGACAAGAAAAGTCAGCCTTCGATAATCTGATTATAGGTGTTTAATGCCCCAGTTATGTTTTGTTTTTGTGTAGGAATTGCATTGTTTGAGGCGAAAGGTTACCTTTGATGGTGTTTGGTTCAATATTGACCTTCCCATTTACATATTTTCATAGGAAATAGCATCATTTTAAAAAAGGTGTAACCCAGCAAAGGCTGGTTAAGTCCTTAAAATGCCCATTGAGCATCAACTTTATGTAGTTAGGGCATCCATTGAAGCAGCAATAAAGTTGACACGCGATGATGCGTAATTTTACATTTTGTGCCTCAGTTATACATCACTTCACTTGAGAACAGCAACGCATGTAAAGATTAGGGCACGCCGCGCACTTGAAATGTAGAAACCTTTAATATTGTCGACTCCTTGAAAATTCTGCAGTTCGATATACCTCACAGGAGCAGTTTTGCATTCTTTGTCTACCCGCATTTTGTTATACGACCGTGACTGCAGCTACATTTGATGTCAGCCAAAACAGACCGGTGTTTGTCTGCCCAACCCAATAATTAATTATAGATGCTATAGACTGGAAGAGCTCCATCGAAATGACTTACATTCGATAGCTTTGACTTGGTTAGATCCAGTGATGAATGCTGGCTAGGCAACTTTGTACTCATTTTCACTCCTTCATCATTTATCAAATACCCATGAGTGTGAGGCCGAAAGCAACGCTCATAACTAAAGTTTTTTTATAAATTAAAGCTCATGAGGTTACAGTAACTCTTTTTAGTTCAATTGTCTCACTTGATGTCCCCTCGTACAGGCGCTTGCGTCGTGTTCACCCGAGATGTCAGTGCTCTCACTCGTTATCTGTGATACCTGATCTGAGTGAATGCAATGTATCTCAGTGCACTATCTTAACCATTCAGATCTTGGTCAAGTTATCGTTAACTATATTGAAGTATATCTTTACAGCTTGTTGTAGTGAAACAGCAGTTTCGTGTCTACCTTGTTTGTCCGAGAGTTGCCAGTCAGCTCAGTGTCTGTTCGCCTGTTGTTCAGTGTGGTTATTTTACGCTGAGCTGCGAATATATCTTGCAAACTTTCTTTTGTTGTCGCTAAGGTTGTGCTACCCTACGCGCCGCGTATTTCTGCGATGAATTCAGTTTCAAATTCCATCCCAAAACTTTCTGCAGTTTACCTGCTACACATTGGTATTTTCCTCCCTGTTATTCTAACCTTGACGATGTTATCCAAGTGATGCCCTTCAACATAGAATCATCTTCATCCCTGTATTCAGCTGCAGCTTTCGCTTTTATAGCCGCTAAATGACTAAGGAAGCGCGTGTAATTAGTATTGCCACGAGCATATTGCGTCGCCTGACTGGCAGGGTAACCCTGGAGTGAGAAGACTAGTGTCGCCTAAGCTACACGCCTTGGTGCGCTATATCAGCATGAAAATTGCGCAGTTTCCGTGCTGCATAAGCACACCATGGCAGGTATTTCCCGTTGGTGCACGGAAAGCCGTGCTGGTTTTGGGACAACACTTTTCTGAGTGCCGTGGACGCTTTCCTTAACCGCATGGTACAGTCGTGCTACTTGCGTCTAGTCGCCTGTGGTTCGTCGAAAGACAGTCCTCTTTTGTTTATGTTTTTGGGGTGAGGTGTCCCTCCTGTGGCGCGCCTAGCCGCCGAATGGACCAAACAATCGTCTGAGTCAGCATTGAGCGGCCTTGTGAATTTCGGAAGAACACTTCTACCAACTGTAGTTACTGTTAGTTGAGAGGGCAGCTAGGAACCTAAGAGACTTACTATACGGTAGACGGTTCATATAAGCACTGGATATATGGGGTTCACACTGAGAGAGCGAGATTATCTCGTATCTACAACTACAGAAAAAGGTAACATATCATCTTAGGTTGGCCATGTCGCAAAAATATATACTTTTTGCTGTTTAACCCAAGATTGTAAAGTAATATTTATGTACAGGAATTCGATAGAGGCCGTCAAAATACGTGGCCTGTTCACGAGGCAATATCTGTACCGCAACGTCACTGATAGTCCGTCTTAGTGACGTCACACGTTGACCCCTAGTCGGCTGAACGCCTCTAATGCTTGTGCCTGATCACTTGTGAACGAATTCGTAGTAGAAACACCAAAAAATTCATTTCTGGTGTATTCGTAATGATAGTAATATTTTCAAGCCCGTGTTCATCATCTTATTTTTAATGAACAGATTTTCAAAGTTCGGTCCTCCAGGGCATCCCGGTCTTCGTGATATTTTTCTGTCGTGCGAATTTTTTCCTTCCATTTTCGTAATCCTACTATATAATGATGCTTTTGTTCTATTCATCTTCGTCTTATAGGCTTGCTATACCTTTGCGTGTTGCTCCAGTGTGGGAACACCCTCGTATATGGGTTTCATGTTTCTTTCACTTACCTTTAACTCTTATTACTCCTCGCTTGAAACAAATTTGTGGTGGGAAGGGTGCCTTAAAGTATATAAATTAGTAAATACCGCACTGCCTGTTGAGTATGGTCATAGGGAGTTTGTATCGGTATAGTTGACGCTTGTGGCCTGTATTGAGTTACAATCAGAGCATAACTTGCCGATATAATGCAATGGAACTCTGAAAAATAAATGCCTCTGTTTTTGGTGAAGCCAAGATACTCTACACTGTATGAGTCAAGCCCCCTTCTAAAAACTTTTCTGCTTGTCAGCTACAAAATTTTGACACTGTTGAATGCTAACATTTGCAAGTTGAGTTCTAAAATGACTTATTAGATTTAGTTACATGCCTCTTTCTAGAGTGGGGACACGGAATATGTAAATACATTATTTAAAAAATAATTACGTAATACATTTATGAAAAGATAATTATGTAAATACATTAATGAAAAGATAAATAAATCCATGTTCGGCTTTTTAAATAGTGTTCTGACAGTAGCCTCGCGCTTGCATGTTTTAAATATTGTACAGCGTGTCATGCTAGCGTCGGAAGTTGGTCCGTAACATGAAATTCTGATTTAAACCAAGTAATTGCTTGAAATGTTCCGTTCAAGTTGGCACTACAGAAGTCATACCACCAGAAGAGTTATAATTGAAGATTACCGTAGTTACTTCAACTTCCTCAAGTAAATACTGAATATTCTGTACATGTGTTTTTTTTTAATTGTTCTATTCGTTGTTTTTATGGAAGGTAATATTACCACCAAAACTAAAAATTTCTCATCTAAAATCAATTTTACCCAGATTGAATTATATTTGAATAAATCGAAAATACGCCAGTAAAAGAGTCGAGCGCTGCGGCTGAAATTTTTTCCCTTATATATAAATCATCAGTAAGTTAAATACTGGACTAAACTGTCTGAAACTCCTTATATACTACTTCACTTGTAATTCACACGTTGCTGTGAAGAAAAAATTCACGCCTGTTACATGCATCAGGTATTCATTGCCAACTGTTGCTACTCTGAATGGCACCACCGCCCCAACATCAGCATTAAGTCTATACTCGAGTCCTCTTATTACGAACGCCTCTCGAAATTAGAGGTATCTATATCTAACTTCTCTCACATATTGTCCACTGCTGACTTCACTACACCCTCGAGTTGAACAGTCTACACCTTCCGCGGTCCCCTGACCACGACGACGCGGCTTCTGCCTGGTCAAATTCCCATAAGAACGAAGAATATGACCCCCACTTCCCGGACGCTACCTACAGCTCCGGATTGTCATCCTCCTACTACCTCAACATGAAACGGGGCTCTTTGAAAGAGACCTTACAACGGGGCTCTTTGAAAGAGACCTCAATGATCGCTTGCGAAACAACGGTCAAAAACTCAAGCATAAAGCCCGAAGAACGACCTTAAGTCAGCAGTTCTTTCCGTATTTCATAGTCAGCATTTGGAATAGACTCCCCTCCGATGTNCTCCTCCGGGAGTTGCAAACTCTTAACGGCCAAAGCTTCCGAAGCAACCTTAATCCATCTCATTCTCTCTCCCGCTCCAACTACACAGTTTGCTATCTCTAAGCTCCGCATGTCAGCGGCTCTTGAACGTGCTTGCGTGCATTCTAGATCGTTTCTTGGGCAGGGACTCTTTACCCCCCCCCTTTTTTTTCTCTCTCTCTTTTTTCCTGTCCTCTATATCCTAGTAACGTAATGGCAATAGCTCATAGAGTGCCGGGTCGTATGTTCCGGTGCCTCTTTGGGAATGGGCCTATTGGTTCGTCTACTGCCGCCTATCTAATCTAATCTAAAAAAGTGCCGCAAGTCCAATTCTGCCGGTGCCGCGAAAACGATCTCGCCACTTAACTACGTCGGGATCTCACCCGTAATTATACAACGCTGGTTTCAGCACCGCAACCTGTGGAAATTCCCCGTCTAATGTTACCGCGAGAACAAAATACCTACCAAGAGTCAGCGCACGCCGACGTCAGCAACTTTGATCGGCTGGAGCCTTGCCGTCGTACCGATGCCGTGACTGCTAATTTGCCAATTCAGAGCGAGTGGCCGGCTTTTTTTTATCTTTTTGTTAGCCTCGTTAGTGATGAACTGATGCTAATTAGCCGCTGACGACCGAGCTGCTCTTTCAGCTGAAATTCTTGTTTTTTGATGGTTTTATTGCCAAAATTGCTCAGATGATTGGGGCGGATATAGAGCACGAGTGTCTCCTCTAAGACTGGCATGTTTTGTTTACGTTCGTTTGAGTGGTTTGCCTGTTGATTTTTGTCGTCATGTTTGCCCATGTACCAACTGAAAATGAAGTTAACTTGCAAGAAGATAGTATTTTACTGCATAACTAGTTCAACACGTTTTTGTTTGGGTGAATTCCGACAGGATTAGATTATATTTGTGGGCGCATCAAACAGTGTTATGCCAAAAGTAATATTTCAATTAGGTACGCAAGGGTTAATGAAAAATGTTTTCATTTAGGTACGTTAGGTGCTTAAATTAGATTAAGTGCTTCAAAAGCTTGGGTTATTTCATAATTTCTTTACTTGTACTCGAACTCATTATGCTCTCCATGCAACTTCAGATTTCAAGCAAATTTACAATATTGCGGAGAACTGTCCGTTCATAAAGTATTGAAGTCTCGCAAAGCGAACGGACTTTAATGGAACGTTATCTGAATCTTGGTTGAGATTATCGTCTCGGTGTGCCGAAACAAGACACAGCTTGAGTGACCCTGTTTTCCATTTATTCCCCTTATGAAGCCCGGTACTTTCTCAATATTTACCCTGAATGCTGTTTACGAATTATCCTGACATTTACCGCAATTCCTACTCCATCGGAAATTACTCTTAGGCATTTATTCTATGTTTCTGTATAGTAGTATAATAACTAGTGATTGCCATCGGTTATTTTTCGAAAAATCACCTTAATATTTCCGCTTAAATACTGCTTAATCGGTGCTTAATTGAGTTAATAACCTACCCGGAGAGAGTTTTATTAATGACCTTCCATACCTTCTCAGTAGTGGGTAAAGCACCGAGATACTTGTTTTTGAGGGTAACCTACCCTCGCGGCTACCCTCGCGCGCGAGCTTCCGGTTTGTAACGGCCAATGCACTACCGGTTTAGCGGGGGTCAGGGGGGGCGCTAACCGGAGTGGGCGGGGNGAGGGGAACCTACCCTCAAAAACAAGTATCTCGGTGCTTTACCCACTACTCTTCTCGCTTTATTCTCTCCTTATCTCCAACCACTTCTTGTCCCAAAAGTTACTGAAGGAAAACACGGGCGCTCCCAGCGCTCAGGTTGTTCATTTTCCCCCGACAAAAACTGGCCTCCCGCACAGTTTATTTAATAAAAAGCGTTGGTTAGGCGCAATTTTTGCAGTTGCAGAGACTGAGGCCATAAATCATGGGGCGATCACTCGCGCTCCCTGACACCTGAGAAACGCGCTATAAATTGCCTAATCCTTGTACTTCTTTTTTGTCCTGTTAACCCAACGCCAGTGATTGCCATTTGTTTCCGCGTTTTGTTCTACTGTTTGCTGGGCAGTGATTGTTGTTTAGTTATTTGAATGCTTTGACCACGTTGAATTCTTTTTATGCTGGTAAATAGTAGTTGTCATTTCTTTACCGGGATTTCTTTGTTTCTCCTTTATTTACGTGAGTAATAACTGCAATTTCTTCCTGGTATTTATTTCTTTCTCTCCATTTATGGTCGGTAGTAATTGCCTTTTCTTTGCTGCAATTCCTCTGTTACCTTTTCTGGCTCTGTTTCTTCAATTATGCTGGACAGGATAATTGTTATTTGCTTAGTAGATTTTAATTCACTGCTTTACTATACCCAAGCAGAAATTTTGGCCGCTCAGAAGCTGTTTTTCGTTTTTAGCTTCCTCCAAAAATTCTATCAGGGGTATGACTGGCAAAAAATTGCAATTCTCCTTTTGTTTACTTAGTATTTATTGACTTTTTGTTTTTGTCTTCCATGCAGTTTTACTGGGAACTTAGTATACAGCTTAGTTTTGTTCATTAATTGTTAGTCATGTGCTCATTGTAGTAATACTAGGAAGCAGGTGCAGTCTGCTTAATTTAATCCTTCAGTTGTTTTTTCCGTGTGCTGGAGAGTAAATGAAAGCTAATTCTTTTATTCGTACTTCGCTATTGTTTTAATAATGCTAGAAAGTACTTGCACCTGAGCTCGCTGACTCAGGACATAATATTCACATTAAAAGCGTGCTTAATTCTATTATTTTAATGACATTGATAATCATATTTCAATAACTAATGATGCTAATGTCGATATTAAAGTAATAACTTTAATATGCTTAATCATAATTATAACAACAAAACTAATAGTGACTTTGTTTCTAATAACTATTAAGATTCCTAGCATGTAATAATAAATTTGGTACATCCAATGATAGCACATAGCTACTATTACCAAAGAGGGGCCAAACGATGGGACGCAATTTACGTTAGTTTCTAATGATGGTATAACCCGATCTTTTCAAATGTAGCTCGAGTAATAAGCTGTGCCTTGTGTACCATGTCCCTATATGTGCCTAGTAACGTATATTCATTTATCCCTGCACAGTGATATTTTAGCCGTGTTTTCTTTGGAACCTCGATTGCTACGCGTTCTTCATCATCTCTCTGTTTTTCTTCCTGCTGAATATTTTACTGTCGCAAGGTTATTTTTAATTTTCCGTTTGAAAATTAGTGCAGTTTTCATCTTACCCCTGTTCACTTTTATAAAACCTAAATATATGTACCATCATATTTTTTCATGAGGCGACTGTTGTGTTTAGTCTGCAAGTACGCAAGGAAGGAGCCTAAAAATTTCAGATTTGGGGTAAAGCAATCATGCGGTACCTTCATTACAAAACTGGCAATTAAGAAATTATGGATGCCAGCTTTATTTGCTTGCAGGCTACTCAGTCTGCATCATCCACATATAAGAGTAAAATTGTGCTGCGGTTGTGGCCCATGCATACGTAACTTAATCGTGGTTAATTTTCCCTTATCTAGCTTTGCATAACTTACCCTAGCTTGACCGAACTTAACCTATGTTTAGGATACCTCACCAAGGGCCCAAAATTGACGTTTGGGACTTTTTCTAAGTAAAAAAAAAAGGGTATCTCAAAAATTACAAATCGGACGAAGTTTACTTAGATCCAAAATGTTGAGTAATTAGATAGAGAATCAAAATATTAGGTCAGGTTAGGCGAGTAAGGTTTAAGCTATGTTAGGGTAGGATTGGACCGGTGAAAGGCACCGTAACAACAGGCTACGTTGGGCAAAAGGGCCTTTTGAAGAACAAACTGAAGCAGGTGGCATCCATACGCAAAACCACGATAACGATAAATAAGTTTGACACAATTTGTAAATTTCATTTTTCAGCAATAACGTAGGTTAATAATTACTAAATTGTAGTTTGTTTCATTTCAGTAAACTAATTTGCCAAATTTTCTTCTCTCTCCATTGTGCATTTTTATTTTTTTCACAGCGTCATCTTGCATTTCCCATATTTTCTCTCCATTATGCTACCATACCTAATACGTACAGTATGTTAGAGACATTCCTCACTTACAATTTCTCCCTTATTTCGTCCATGCTAGAGACATTCCTCACTTTCAGTTTCAATTTCATCGTTATTCCGTCCATGCCAGATATATTCCTTGCTTTTACACTCGCAACGTTGCTATTATTCTACCCATACTAAAAAGATCCTTTGCTCACTTCTAACTTCCTTCTCCTTTTTTCATCTCTCGATTAAGATATCCCTAACTTTGAACTGTAAACTTTTCTGTTCTCATCCTCCTCCTTCCTTCTCTTCCCCCACAAAATACGACCTGCACTCGTCCCCGTCCCTCCCTCCTTCTTCTTCCTCCACCGTAAAAAATATTACAGTCCTCGCGGAGCTCCAACGATTTTCTGTTTCGTATTTTTTGGTGCCGCTCCCGAAACAATAGACCTATGGAGCTTTTCGAGCCGTTTCACTGATCCAATGGTCTTCAGAAATCCCTCTTTACTGCGTCGTATTTTTGTGATGGCGCTGCTTCACAGAAGCTTTCAGTGAAGGCAAACGCGTCGCGCCGTTCAAGCGTTAAGAGTAAAGAAATCTGCTCGTCTGGAGCACCGCGAGGTCGCCTTGTTGGCAAGGGATTTGATTCTATTCTCAAGCTGTAGTAGAGAATTTCATCCAATTTCGGAGACTCCCTTGATTTTATTCCAGAACGGGTGGATTAAAGTTTACTGCAAGTACGTCGTGTCTTACAGGGATTTAAATTTGCTAAAATTAGCAGAGTATTTTATCCAGTTTACGGGACAAATTAAATTTGGCTTTATTTTATACTAAGCCTAGTAAAGCGAGCTTCCAGTCTTTTACTCTCTTGCATGATTTGATTATATTCTGAAATTAATAGAGAATTTAATCCAATTAATAGACAGCGTGGACCTCGTTTTTCTGTGAGTTCGAAAACGCCCTGAGCGCCATTGACGTAGATCGTATAATGAAAAATGTTCGTGAAATTTTTTCACTGCCCTACATATGCAGTAAAGCGACCCATCCAATTTGAGAGGCTGCTTTCAGCGAGTTTTGTGTCTAACGCTTGTAATTCCATCAAGTGTCGGAAATTTAGTTCTATTGCGAGAATATATTGTATAATAATGCAGTTTGTTGGTTGGTTGGTTGCTTGATTGATTCTTGGTGCCTCCGTCCCGATGTAAAGGATAAGCTAAGAGAAAATTTATCTGGTGATCTCCCAGGGGATGGGAGTAGAGGAACTTCGAGCATTAAATTAGTCCCAAATAAATAGCTTTTCTTTAAGGAGACACTAGGTTTTCTGAAGCCCACTACGATTAAAGATGTAGCTGTACTGCTTGACTTCTTTCTCTTGAGTTTTGGGGAATGTAAGGCTTCTCATTTGTAAATCGCCTGTTGCTTCTGATTCTTCATATGTTGTACATTGGCAAGAAGTATTCATTAGCTGTACCAAATGCATCACTTTATTTCGCAACTGTTTGCTTTTTTATATCCATTTTCAGCCCTCTTCCTTCGATTGTAGAATGTCTTTGAGTGATATAATGCTATCAGCGCAGAGTAGACTCCACAGTGGAACATCAGATTTTTTTCCCCTTTACTGGGTTTAATATACCAATCTGTGTATGTATTCTTGAAGCAGTAGTGAAAATTCTATTTAAAATTCATACTCCATGTTCGAGAACAGTTGTAAGTACATTTCGTTCTATCCTAAATGTACTGAAAAATTGAATAGAAGTTGTCTCGTAATTCTGGCTTAAGAATGGGTTGCTAAAATACGTTGCTTGTGTTCTAAAAGAATACAAGAATTTGAGTTCCTTTCAAAACCGGTTTGAAGAAATGCTGGAAAAAGTTTTGTTGGATATTAGAAATCGTGTAGATCTCAATTTAGATTATAGACAAGCGACAGAAACATGTTAGAAATGGCCTTTGTTCACTTTTTTAGAAATAATACAGAAGTAGGTTTAATTCATGAACCAGTTTAGATTTCATAGGTTTTCTTTTCTTTTAGAAGTAAAATAAAAGTGGATCTACTTTGTAAACCAGTTCATAGACAATGCAGCCAACAAATTGTATTCTCTTCTAGAAGCACTGGAGAATTTAATCCAATTTAGGGGTCTAAATTAAATTTCTGTTAAGCCTACTTTATGAGCGCTGTGCGTTAATTTAATTCACTTTGTGAAAATCTTAAACCTGATTCCTTACTGCCCTCCCGTACTACCGACATGTTACGGGAAGTTGCGGTCCCAGGGAGACCCGTGGGTCACCTTAGTTTCAATTATGGCTTCGTAACTTCATGACGTTCATGTCACTTGGCTTCTATTGTTTTTTCATACTCCTGCTCATGATCTTTTTATCTACTCTTCCTCTTCTTTCTTGCTTGATCTTGATTTTCCATTATAGTAATTTTCTGGTTTTATTTGATGCCATGCATGCCTCGCGTCTTCCATCTATTAATTTTTCGGTCGCAGCGTACGCTACTCTAGAGAGGCACCATCACTTGGTATGACAAAACGAAGTTAATCCAAGCTCATTTGAAGCTGCAGCATCGGTGTCGCTCTTTTGGGTCGTGTTAGTGGGAAGAGTCGATGCTTCATTATGCTTGAGGCCGCAGAATACTCTGTTTTACGAAGCAGGATTGAATTTTCGGTTGGATATCGATTTGGGTTTTACATAAGAAATGAGATTCAAAGTGACAAAACCAGCTCTCCTGTCGGAGGTTCCGCGCAAGTATGCCTAGTGAGGTTGTCTTGACGTTGTTTCTCCATGCCAGTCCGTAGCGCCTTTAAACGGAAAATATTACAAGGACTAGTTGCGCCCGCCGTCAAAACTGACGGCAAAATATGCATTGGCAGATCTTTGTTGTTCAAGCCCGGTGTTGTGATTCAATCAAAGAGGTCATTGGGTTCCCGCTTTTGTCATCCTTCGTTTCAAGTATCGGCTTAGCGAGTGCGTTTGGCTTCCCTTCTATGAAGACGGCAGGTAATACATCTAGGGCGCGTTCTATTGGATATCGACTTTTGACTTACCTGGAAGCTCAAAGTTCGCCGGGAGCGTTGGTTTTACCGCCTTGAATGGTTTTATAGCTGTTAGAAGCAACCCGATTTGCGTTGAGCTTGCTGCACGAAAACTCTGTTATACGGAACAAGATTGAGTTTTTGGAAGTTTCATGAGTAACCGATGCAGCGTTCACGCCTGAAACTCGTTTCTGCTGGTAGAAGCCAATGTGCCTGTCTGACGTCCCGGACAAGTCAAGCCTCGGAATCTGAGTTTCGTTTACTTGTCGAACTTACCCTATATATCTACTGACACTGCCAGACCATCGAGCAAACTTGAACTTGGGCCCTGTGTTTGGCCAGCAACTATCGTTCATGAATATTAAGTTTCGTAACAGTATCCTAGAGACGCTTAATTGAAGTCGCCATAAAGATGACACTTCTGCCTCTAGTTCAAAAGTATTGCTTTTAAGGCGTTGTAGCTCTGGCAGAAACAATTTTCAAGCGTGGCTAAAAAAAAAGAAATGTACGAAAAAGTACAGAAATAAATGAACACGCAATCCACTATATAATAAAATACAGTTGTTGGTCGCTTGCTTGCTCCCTCGCTTGCTCCAATGTTGGGTCCGTCTCTCCGTCACGTACTTAAGAGTTTAAGAGGAGAAAATTCATGTATTGAAGAACAAGTTAAGATACCATGCAATTTCAGCGCTTGGACTACCGGTAACGAATATAGCTCTGGATCTCCGGGCTCTGGATCCCCAGCCTCTGGATTCCCGCTTTCATTGCTGAATGATGTAGTAGTTGAATCTTCACGCTGAGCAGACGCCTTTTTATATTGAATTTACATCCCGGCCAAAGTTCGACGCTGGAGGTTCAACAATCAGTTGGTATCCACAATACGTTGAGCCCTGGGCATTTCCAGTGAATTCTTTTGACTGAATTATATTTTCTTAAGGAAGCTTAACGGTTAATCAATTCCAAGCTGATATTCACTCCTTATCTCGCAGGGGGGATATTTTGCTATCACAAAACTCATGGTTGTATAACTTGCGTTTCACTAATGGAAGATCAGGCCTGCAGGGATGAGACCTGCAGTATAATACAGCAAAACATATATTAGGAACCAGAACAATAAAAAGCTCAATCACAAATTTTTGTCCGTCATTTTTGACGGCTGGTTCCTCTAGTATAATCACAAGTACCCGTTTATTCTTATCATCGTCTTTAACTAGGATATTGAATTGGTTGACCTATACAGAATATTTTATAAAAAAAACCTGTAGCTCGTGTCTTCTCTTATTGAAAAAAAAAATAACATTTAACGCGCATCCACTCACTAATTTTCTCAACTTCACTGCTGAGCGCAACTGCTAACTACTCAAACACAATAATCAAGACCAACCTGTCTTCATCATCAAACCTTCATTTCCTCTGAGTTCTCACTGTAAAAAAGCGTTGATAATTATATAATCAATGGAGCGAGGGGTGAAGATTTTTCAGTGGATAGCAGAACTATGGAGTGGAGCAAGGAAGACCAGGGATTCGTTACAGTCGTTATCACAGACGGGCATTTCTTTAGCATTTTTAGGGCAAAATTTTGCGATGATGACGTTACAGTTGATCACTTGCTTCACATCGTATGTTCGTAGCAATGATACTGGTTCGATGTGGATATCTCTGGCCACGCTGAGAGACGATGACGTCACCAAGGAGGTTTAATGGAAGGAGGTAGCAACGACTATGGAGATCGAATGCTAACTGCTCCGGCAAGTCTTGAACGTGGCTGACTTGCTGATTGGTTGCACAAATGGCTGAGAGCGTGTGATGGTGATAAGAGATGACTGGGAGCCTGTGAGTGGTGGGAAAGGCACAGCCATCGAGGAACAAAGACAATCTCTGGCCAGTACAGAGAAATGTGGCTGTGTTCCATCGTTCTATTAATCCTCCTTAGACGTCACGACGGTCTCGAGGGAGCTTCGTATGCAGTTACAAGATGCGCTTTTGTGCCTTCCGTTGCCTGTGGTCATCATTTTTCTCCTGATAGGTTTTGTCCTTCAACAAAATTTAGACTGAAGTCCTATTTCAGCGTATCAGTGATGCGTAGCTTCGGTTTATGTTGTACGTTTCCAGCGATTTTCGACTGCCTGCTAAACTGGAAAGAGTCATTCTTTTCAAGCAGGATGGTCGCGGAAGTATTGTCAGTGGAGGTCTTATTACAAATAATTTGCCGTCATTTTCACTGGAGGGGTACAGTAGTATACTAATAATTGCCGACTAAAGTTGAATTGTGGGTAGGCCAAAGAAGTTGTGCTTTATCAACATCTAACTATAAGTACAAAGCCAGTTTTATTCATTTCCTTTTCCATGCTATTATATCTGCATTTCGTACATACAACATATTATAAGAATTTCAACATCTACCTATGGTTGAAACGCACTGCTACCTGCGTCTTTGTTCATGTAAGACCGGAAGGTCATAAAGCTATACTGAAGGGCAAGAGCCGGCATCAACCGGAGCAGTCACATACCGAGCTGAGATCTTAGCCAGGCATCGGAAGCTCTTTATTAATAGGTCTGGCGGAAGCCATTAACTTAAATTTATGTCACTCAACAGCTGTTGTGAACCTGGGGCAAACGTACTGCTGATAGTCCATCAGAAGATAGTTTAGTTAGTTCTGACAGAAACCAGCTACAGAGGCTACATTGCTCATAAGCTTTTATTTTTTAATCACGAGCAGTATTATTTGTGTAGACACTGAACCTTACTTGTATACACTTTGTAGTATTACTGCAATTAGTGCCGTTTACCACTTGTGACGTTACTTGTTGCTTAACGGTCACTTTCCTAGAGAATTTGACCCGAAATGGTACCTAACTTGCTGCCTTGACCGTCAGCACCGAGGTGCTACTAACTTTTCCTCAAATGCAGCAGTGTAACCCGCCGCACTTCACTCAAACCCCCCTATTTGGTCCCTTCAGGACTTTACTCTGAATGAAGTGCGGCCACCCCTCATAGATGGTAACGTTGACCGGGATGCATAGGCGTCAAACTCGCCATGCGCTATTTACGTTTGCGACAATTCTGTGTAGGTGCATCGATGTGCGTGCGGGCGGCGTACAAACTCGTGTGTTGCGCTGCTCGCTGTATCGCAGATTAGGTTAGGTAAAGTTTGGTTAGATTAGATAAGGATAGGTTAGGTAAGGTTACGTTAGATTAGGTAGTGCTTATTGTAGTGCTTCTTGTGGTTGTGATGCGGCAAAAAAGCTTACTTGAACGCACGCACTGTGATGAACGTACACAGAATGGCAGGTTTCACGCCAGTGCGACCGGGGTGCACTCGCGTCGTTCACGACGATTTTGCGTTCAAGTAAGCTCTCCTGCGCGCGTCACCACTAAAATAAACGCTACCTACCTCATCTAACCTAACCTCCAAACCTAACGTTCTAACCTAACCTAACGCAACCTAACCTAACCTTACCTAACGCAACCTAACCTAACCTTACCTAACCTAACCTAAACCTAACTTTATCTAACCTAACTTAATCTGCGATTCAGCGAGCAGCGCAGCGCCCCAACTTAAACGCCGCCTGCACGCACACGATCCGCATACATAAACACGCACACAAATCGTCGCGAACGATGAGAGCGCGACCGGGGTCTGCAACACTTGCCTGCGGGATCGAAACGCCTCAACGTATTTCCTCCATGCGGTCAAGGAGGGTGGTGTTCGAACGCCGCCCTTTTACAGGCAAACAACAACAACATACTTACCAGTTGTAACTCATTCCTCTAGGTGATGCATCGTAAGATACAAATAAACAAAAAGAGACTCTGCACTAAATATAACTGGGCTGACTTCATCAACAGTACCCAACATATAACAGAGTGATGTTGGATGTGCGACCGTCCATAGCATTGAGTGATGTTGGATGTGCCGGCAGTTGCCGATGTGTGTGGACATAAAGCATCAAACTGAACATATAAGGAACGCGCAATCGTCAAACACTGGACATGCGGACGCGAGGCCGAGGCGGGCTTTTGTGGGAAGACCGTGACTTCATTTTATCAATGTTTCATTTTTATGTTAATCGCCAGATGAGAACTATTTGGCCTGCTCAGTTGTATGATTTTCATGCAACCTGTTCATCGGCTTTTGTGGCGAAGACTTGCCTAATTGTCTCTTCATTGACGTGCCAGGCGTCCCCGTCGTGACTGTTGGGAATTTTTGGCAGGGTTACGGAGTCGGAGTCGGAGTCGACCGGAGTCGGAGGATTTGAGGGGGAGTCGGAGTCGGAATCTCACTTGCTCTAGGAGTCGGAGTCGGAGTCGGAATTTTTAGTCCGACTCCGACTCCGGGAGGCCATTTA
>LQNS02276498.1:2124294-2149588 GCA_001587735.2 Parhyale hawaiensis | reverse complement strand
TGCCTCTTATCCGAACTCAGCGCCTCTCCCTCCTGGAAATCAAACTTTAAATCGAGTCAGTTCTATGAATAAGAATCAGCTGTATCACTGCGCCTCACTCCCTACAGATGCCCCTCAGTTTGGCTGTTGACCGAGAGCTCCCTTCGCTCTAGCCCTTGAAATCGCGGCCATATGGAGTTGTAAACGAAAGTATGCGAGATGGAATGCTGGGCATAATTCAGTTTTATAGGCTACGCAAAATATATTATAGCTTGATGACGAGAGGGGAAATCGAGGATGCCGAGGTGGCAGTGCCGTGGGTGTTCACAGTGTTTGTTCGAGGCTCAGTCAAGGTTGTGTTTAGGCAGCCTTGGTTTAATGACTGTCATATGCATGTCATGTGTGACTATGCTATGCTTCGGGCTGTGGGCTTCCGTGAGACTCCAAACCTAAACCGAGTATACTAAATTTTCAGTACACGCCATTCGATATCTGTTTTGCAATTTATTGATGTACTCTTACCCGCTTAAATTTGAAGCTGAAATCTCTTATTTGCGCCCATTTTCTACACCATGTACAATCAAATTGACTTTGGTACTCGCTGTCTACGATGGTTTCTAATGTACTGCCATGCTGTTACACTTGTTCGAGGTATTGCTAGAAACTCTTTGATTTCATGGCTTCAGTGCTCGGCATTTATCTTATGTCACAGCTCATAGTCGCGGTAAAGTCTAAAGATATCTGTTGAGTGTACAATTAATTAGTGCAGAATCTCACTTTGAAAAATTAATTTCCCCCGCACGTACCGCAGTCATTATATTCTTGCCGGCTGAACATTTTATGCTCGAAAAATGCTTCCATTTAGTAATTACTCATTCTCGCCTCGACACGCGGAGAGACGAGTGAAGAGAGCAGTAAGAAACCTGCAAGAAACCTGCACGTCTTACCGTGCACTATATGAACCTGGGCAACTATTAATATTCAATACGCGGTAAGACGTGCCGATGTCCCGACAACTGTACGTTTTTCCGTGCACTGTATACACCATTTGGCGTACTGCAAAATGTATTGTTCCAGACCCAGCAAGCCTTTTTCGTGCAGCAAAGGAAATGATAACGGTATCAGTTCTGCACGGGCACGGTAAGGCAGGCAATACCCGTCAATGCACACACGCGCAACGCATTTCTCATGGCAGGTATTAACAGTCAGTGCACGGCAAGTCGTTCTGGTCAGGGACCAACAACACACCGTAATTTTCCCGCCAGCTATTTTATTATTTATGTGCGCCAAAAGTAGCAGCATATTAATTTTATAGACATTCTGTCGTTGTTTGCCACCAGTGACGTAGTGCTTCAGCTGCGTAATGCCTTGCACCTGCCTGCCTCATTACTCGATATAAACAATTAAGAAAGCCGAGCACTGGTGACTCTGTCGTCGCCTCACTGGCTAACGATTACAGGGTTCACTCTGGTCAAAACTGCAAGGGGAGTTACTCCTTTTAAATCACGATGGAATGAGACTTGGCAAGAAAGGGAAACTGACTGTGAAGTTACGAGTATGTTGGAGAAAGCAAGTACATAAAGAGCGCGGGAAAAACCACGCTAACTATCGGATAAAGTATTAATGTTAAAGAAAACTCATATATGCTTGCAGTACACAAGACCGAATACAACACTTGGATCGATTATACTTGTAAGATATCCTATTGCGAACGAAGAACACTTCCCTGAAGAAACTTAATTTCCTTAAGCAAAGTGAGAGGAGTGTGCGGAGTGCAGAGGACCAGAGGCTGAAGGCTATACGAAGTGAGGCTGAAGGACTAGTCGGCAACACCGTGTCTGGCGATCTACCCGTAAGGGTTAAATGCCTCGTTGATAATATACTGGAACTACCGGAATCTCTGCCGCGCCTTTGCGCGAAGAAGACGTCCTGTTCGGGAAATGCGTCACTACGTCAAGTGGGTCACTTGTGGGCTTATGTTTATGTAAAAACATCCTTAAAGGATTCAGAGGTTGCATCTGATAGGAGCTCTTGTAATATTTTCCGCCTACTGGTTATTGAACTCAAAGGGCAATGAAACTCCTCTCGCATACATGGGATCAAATAAGATAGATGAAATGGATCCGAGATATCACTGAAGCAAAGTGCTTTCCTTGTGTGGAATTTCCACAGGTTCCCGCTAGTAAATATAAATGTCTCAAGCTTGTGTGAAACAACTGTGATTCATTTCTAACACGTGCCTCAGGCGTATCTTTGAATGGTACTCAGTTTACGTGAATTAGGTTAATACACACATATACCGGTATACAGTAAATATGTACACAGCACTAGAGCATATGTACTCAGTATATTTCTCACACAAACCAAACAGTGTAGCCACGAAAATCAATGGCTCCAAGATTGCCCATGTTTCAGTGTTTAAACCGATTTATTACCGAATACACATTGATGATACTTACCTTCTCTCAAAGGAAAATGACCTCATATATAGATTCTTAAACTATCTAAATTCCAAGCATTCTAATGTATCAAGCGCGTATATGTAATAAGAACATATTCGAGATAGGCGTTATTGGAACATTAACCGGTATTAAAAGAGTTGGTTGCATTACGACCATGCCAACCAATGAAGTTTTAATTACGCAATATTCATATTTTGTCATAGAAGAGAAATGAAACTAACATTACAGCGTCTAATTTAGAGAAAGCAGTTGCCAGCCCTGATGGGATGTGGCTGGGAGAAATTGGCATTCAATCCACTACGTGCGTTTCAACTTGTTAGACATTTGTATGAATTGTTAAACGTGTTAATATATACAAATGTCAACTTTTGGTGATCATCGGATTGTCCGTTTGTGTGTGTGATTAATCTTTGTTAAAATGTTTGTCGAAACGTAACTCAAAAAGTTACGGAAGGATAATCTAGAAAATTACAGAAACTGTTATTATTGTCAAGTGGCACAAATAACTAAATTTTTGTAAGGATAAAGAACAAATTCCTATTTCAGGACCAATTTTATTTTTTCGTTAACCGTGCCTTGTTTGGTGGAGGTAAGCGCTCTCAGAGTGCTCGAGTCAGCAGTCAGCTGTTTAAGGTAGCAGTATGAAGGTCTCCGGAGGTCAAACCTTGAAAGATTCTTTGTAAATCTATCGTCCTAAATCTATAGAGTTCGCGTTGATAAATCTACTGCCGTACTTTGGAGGCATCGCTGCTTAAACTGCTCTGTAGAGTCGCAAAGCTAATGTATTCTCTCATAATCTCATAACTCTGCTGTCGTAAATCTAGCGTCTAATGCTGCGTAAATCTACCAGTAGTCATTGTTCACAATCGTCCAATCTAATCTGCAGTTGCAAATCTTGCCTTAAATTTCGTAAATCTGGAGCCATAAATCTAGCATCACAGCTTGTAAACATACATAAGGTATGTTCGCAAATCTCCAGCTAAAAATCTTATATTTCAATTCGCAAATTTCCAGTAATAAATCTAGCACCTCCGTTCGCAAATATCCTTTTTAAATCTACATAGCACTTCACTTCGCAAATCTGAAGTCATAATCCTAGCAAGACAGTTAGTTGATAAATTTAGCATCACAGATAATTATGTGTACCTATTTCTCTAGGGTCCAGGTTCTTAAATTTGTGCCCATAAACTTGCTACATCAGTCGGTAAATTTAGCGTCACAGTTCGTAACGCACCGCCACAAATCTAGCCCCTCGCTTGATGCATCAGCAGCCATAAATCTTGTGCCACAGTTGCGCGTCTCGGCCCCTTCGCCTGCCACCTGTTGCTTTGCTCGCTGCTCAGCTGGCGCGGCTCTCCCAGAGTTCCGCGCAATTTGCTCCCTAATCAGGCCGATCTGTCGCTTAACAAGTGCAGTTTGTGCCTCTTGTATGCCTAATTGCTCCCTAGTTTATGCTTTAGTATGCCCAATAGCTCTCTAGTTTATGTCTCTTGCGTGTTCAGCAGCTCCCTAGTTTATGTCTGTTGCGTGTTCAGCAGCTCTCTAGTTTATGTCTGTTGCGTGTTCAGCAGCTCTCTAGTTTATGTCTGTTGCGTGTTCAGCAGCTCTCTAGTTTATGTCTCTTGCGTGTTCAGCAGCTCCCTAGTTTATGTCTCTTACGTGTTCAGCAACTCCCTAGTTTATGTCTCTTGCGTGTTCAGCAGCTCTCTAGTTTATGTCTCTTGCGTGTTCAGCAGCTCTCTAGTTTATGTCTCTTGCTTGTTCAGCAACTCCTTAGTTTATGTCTCTTGCGTGTTCAGCAACTCCCTAGTTTATGTCTCTTGCGTGTTCAGCAGCTCTCTAGTTTATGTCTCTTGCGTGTTCAGCAGCTCTCTAGTTTATGTCTGTTGCGTGTTCAGCAGCTCCCTGGTTTATGTCTGTTGCGTGTTCAGCAACTCCCTAGTTTATGTCTCTTGCGTGTTCAGCAACTCCCTAGTTTATGTCTCTTGCGTGTTCAGCAGCTCTCTAGTTTATGTCTGTTGCGTGTTCAGCAGCTCCCTGGTTTATGTCTCTTGCGTGTTCAGCAACTCCCTAGTTTATGTCTCTTGCGTGTTCAGTAGCTCTCTAGTTTATGTCTCGTGTTTGCCTAATAGCTCTTTGAAGGCAAGTTCACATTCGCAACGTTTGCTCCGCTTAGGCCTATCTGTCGTTCAGTGAAAATGTTGTTGACAGACTCGTTGGTTTCACACATGACGGGCCACGTGTACGGTGCGTTGCTACTGCATATATAGAACGTTCTCCTCACGAATTTACAGAATAACCACTGATTCTCAACGCAAATTGGTTGCAATTACGAGTGTACTTGTATCAACTACCTACAATTTTACATACAATATTATCTATGTCGCATTTCACGAAAGAAAAAAAAGGCAGTGCAGAACTTTAAATGCAAGCTGTAGTCGATAGGCGGCATGACAGTGTAGTGTGTGTGATAATTTGTTACGGCAGTACGAAAGGTTCCGTTTATATCTGTTCTTCTGCATACACTCCTATAAAACACTAAAAACAAAATTATCAACTTTAAATAATTAATAAATTTCCCATTGCCAGGAAAGTGTCTTCAGATATCTTGCTGCTTATGTTTATAAAACAATGAAAGTTTAGGGTAGGTTCACTTTATAAAACACCTAAACTGAGTGGTTTTGAAATCAGGTTGAACAAAAACTAACAAGAATTTGCCTATTTAAGCATTTCTTTTGCCTCTGAGAAATGTATTTCGTCTCATCTGTTTTATGTCTATTTTTTTACATTGTAATATGCAACAGACTCATACTTGCATACTGTAAAATGTTTACCTAAGTTAAATGCTGTAACGCTATGGTTGTGGCGTGATACGTGTATTACTTTGAAATTGTGGTTATTGTAAGATATTTGAAGCCTTTTCGCTGCTCTTTCGTTATTTTAGACAATTGAAGTGTATGTATATATGCAAACAACACTGTTTTATATCCAAACCAGAGGACTCTGAGAGCGCATACCTCCGCCAAGTGAGGCAACGGTAGCAAAAAATTCTAATTGGCTCTGAAACCATGATTACCTCCGCCAAGTAGGTTATGTTTTCGTCGTGTTTGTCTGTCTGTCTCTTTGTCTGTCAGCAAGATAACTCAAAAAGTTATGAACTGATTTGGACGAAATTTACAGGGATTTTTTTGTAAGTTAGGAGAAACAGATGATTAACTTTTGGTGAAAATATGTCTATCCGTTTGTTTGTTTGTTTGTTTGTTTGTCTGCCTCATTTTTCTCAATGACAGAACTCAAAAAGTTATGGATGGATTTTTATGAAATTAATAGGAGTTGTTAGGTATATAACAAAGAGTAAATGACCAAATTTTTGTAATGATCCGTTTGTTCGTTCGTTTGTCACTGTTTTAATTTTATGCTTGTTTGCACAATAATTCAGAAAATAATGGATGGATCTTTATGAAATTAGTAGAGGTGGTTAGTAATGTTACAAGACTTAAATGATTGAATTTTTGTGCTGATCGGTTTGTTCGTTTGTATGTTTGACTCATCTTTGTCATAACGTTTGTTAGCAGTATAACTCAAAAAGTTATGAAGGGAACTTCAAGAAAACTGCACAAGCTGTTCTTACTATCAAAAGGCACAAATGATTGGATTTTATAGTTGATACAAAGAAAATTATGGTTTCTGAGCCAATTTGAATTTTTTGCTACCGTTGCCTCGCTTGCCGGAGGTATCCGCTCCCAGAGTGCTCTAGTTTTCTTTGTATCAACTCCAACATCTGATCATTGGTGCCTTTTGATAGTAATAACAGCTGTTGCAATTTTCTTGAAGATCCGTTCATAACTTTTTGAGTTTTGCTGCTAACAAACGTTGTAACAAACATGAGTCAAACATACAAACGAACGAACCGATCTGCACCAAAATTTAATCATTTATGTCTTTTAACATGCTAACAATCCCAATAAATTTCATAAAGATCCATTCATCGTTGTTTGAGTTATTGTGCTAACAAGCATAAAATTAAAAAACAGTCACAAACGAACGAACGAACAAACGGATCATTACCAAAATTTGGTCATTTACTCTTCGTTATAAACTTAGCAACTCATGTGAATTTCATAAAAATCCGTCCATAACTTTTTGAGTTATGGTATTGAGAAAAATGAGGCAGACCAACAAACGGACGGACGGATCTTCACCAAAAGTTAATCATCTGCTTCTCCTAACATACATAACAATCCCTATAAATTTCGTCACACTCTGTCCATAACTTTTTGAGTTATCTTGGTGATAGACAGACAAACCCGACGAAAACATAACCTCCTTGGCGGAGGTAATTATATTTCAAAATCAACGGATTCGGGCATTTGGAAAAGCGAAGCACACCCGAGGGTCGCTCACGTCAACAGCGTCAAAAATAACACCTGCAGCATTCTGCTGTCGCTTGTCCTGCCTCTGTCAGTCGTCAGAGTAGCGGCGTCGTTTGTTGGCCGACGGGTTGTGACGACAACGAAAGTTGCTAGTGCGAATCAGCCTTAATATGCATCCTACAGTATGTGCCTGCGGCTGAATTGCGCTGCACAATTGAGGTTGCTTCCTAAAATATTTACAGAATAACATATATTATTCCTCTACGTTTTTTCACTGATTGTAATTATTTTTATTTTTTCAAGCGCCTTCAAATTATCAGTGCACTAAATAAACTAAAAATGTTTTATACATGAATTGTCTGACCATTTTTTTAATGCGTTTCATTTTCAATAGTTGATTAATTTTTTTTATTTAGAGCTCTTCGTTCTCATTTTACGTTTTCCTTAGCTTGCCATTTTTTAGTATTCGTTGACGAAATCATCCCGTGAATGTAGCAGTTTCGTTATTTTACTGCAGATGCAAAGTCAGAGAAAGGCACACTGGGATGAAAAAAAAATTGTGCACTCGTCGCCGTCGGGAAAGGCGTTCGGTGAATGTATTTTGTGATTTCTTCATGTCTAATTTAAAAAAGAAAGTACGGTACTGCTTAACCCGTTAACAGAATCAGTTTTTTTAAATCGTTTCATTTTTGCTACAAATATCCTACAAACACTAGACAATTGCTGGATGGGTTGTATAATGGGGTCAGTTCGAAAGAGGTAAAATGTAAAGTCAAATTATGATTTTAATTTTTTAAATTTTTACGCAGGTATATGTTCTGTGTCTGTCTTCTCTGCCGAGCATTGCAGCTAAAGTGAATTTATATTACTTGAACATTCTATGTAATGGAGAGTCTTGGCCATAAAGCATCCCATTACTGTGGCCTTAGCTAGAACTTTCAGCACTTCTTTCTTTCCTGCCCACTTTGCTTTTATCTTTTATACTTCCACTGATAATACTTCGTTATGTTCTTCCTCTTCTTTTCCGATTTGTACTCATACGCGTTGATTCAGTATATATGAGAACGCCCCCATGCTTTCGACTTGCTACATGTCTCTTCTTTTTTTTATCACTGTGTATACCGTTGGTATTGAACTTAACCTACGTGTATTATAATCATTGCGTTACATGGTCCACAATGATTCAACTGATAGTGGCAGTAACTTGACTATGTATTGAAAAAGTATTATCCCAAAACAGCACGCATTCCCGTGCACCAGCGGCATTACGTACACATTTCGTGCTGCGGCAGCACGCCTCGGCTGACATTGCCCGTCATGCAGTGTAAGGGAATACGAGCTGGTTTGGGACATTCCTCAGCATACGTGCGGCTCCAGTTGGTAACTCTTGGTACGCCTTTCTGTGAAAGACAAATTGTAATATTTTCTGAAGTTAAAACCGCTGTTTTGTTGGTAGTTTAGTTAATGTTTCTGTACTATAGCTATAAAAATCCTGTAACCCTCTGTTTTTATACCTATATATGCGTCTGATCGGGGTTACTTACCTGTGAAGCCTTCAACGTTGATTAGCATATTTGAATCAACGTTCTCTCCTCTCAAGGAAGTTTAATAAAAAGAGAGGACCCGGCCGTTGTTCGTCTAGCTAGCCAACTAATTTTTCCGGCGTGGCTGATTTCTGGCGGCGAACAGTTACAAATACATATAGTCTACAGTCTATATTATAATTCTGCTTGAAGCTCCATCCGTCCATCCATCATCCGTACGTCCGGTGTCTGTACGTGACGCTTTTCAGTATAAGGTAGGGGGAAGTTCAATGTGCAAGAAGCTCTGATTTTCGCTGGAATGAAGTTCAACCAAAGCTGTTTTCTTTAGCGTTTCTCGGTTTTGGTTTCGAGTATCTACGGCAGATGTGTACAACTTTAGCCTGGCCGCGCTACCGTCGTTCACGACACCTTGTGTGCTTCTTTGTGTACGCAGATCGTGCGCGTCTGAGCGGCGTTCAAGTTGGCGCGCCGCGCTGCTCGCTGTATCGCTGATTAAGTTAGGTAACGTTAGGTAGGGTTAGAAAGGCTAGGTTGGGTTAAGTTGGGTTAGGTTAGGTTAAGTTGGGTTAGGTTAGGTTAAGTTGGGTAAGGTTAGCTTAGGAAGTGTTTATTTTAGTGGTGGCGCGCGCAAGAAAGCTTACGTGAACGCAAAGCTGTCGTGAACGGCGGTAGTGCAGCCTGGCCACCATCAGTGATGAGCGCTTCATATTTTCACCGTCATATTTTTGTACTTCGTATGTACTCGGATGATACGGGTCTCAGATATCGAAAACGGAGCTTGGCTCTCTGGAATTTTCGCTATCTCTTGTGTTTTGTAACTCTTCTCATTCCAGCTTCCCACTCGATGCACGAGTTCCTTTAAATTTCAGTGGGATGCGGGTATACACTTGACACGCAGGTTTCCAGCCTACGAAGTTCTTGTATTATAATAGGGAAATAGTTGTGAAAGCCTTCTGGGTTCTTTATTTATAGGTAACCCGAAGCTTTTGGACCATTAAACGTTGCCCGTCTTCAGTGGAACAAAATTTCCAAAAGATTCATCAACAGAGCTCAGAAAGTATACAAGAGTCGTATGCTGACTACCGAATATAACAAATAGAAACTCTAAATATTCATTAAATTTTCGTCGCTCAATGTACTTCATTCTTCATCAGCTGCTTAATATATCTGATGTGGAAATGCATCACATCTGCTACTTGCCGTTTGATGGTAAGCTCATCTTCCATTGTTCAGCCTTGAAGTGTCGGTAGTTGAAGGTTGGTTGTTCTTTTTTTTGTATAAAAAACCCAGAAGACTTTCAAAACTCCTTCAATATGAATATGACTGGGTGTCATCATATATTCTAAGATATACGTGAACTTCATATTAATACGGAACCGTGCAGATATAGCGGCAAATTTCACTGCAAAAATTCATGTGAATTTGTGCTCAATTTCATTCGTTTACGAGTTGCTCCACTTGAAAAGAATTCGGTAAATGAGACAACTCTGTCTGAGAAAGGCCTGCTGAAAAGATATCAAACAGCAGTCTTCCATGTTTGTCTTAGGCGTTAGCTGTAGCCTTCGGGACTTTTGTCTTCTGTGTCCTCTTTACTTCCTTCCGATTTCATACTCCTTCTGACATTACTTTCGTCTGTTTTCCGTCTTCCTTCACAACTTATTGTACCCATGCGCGTTGGGTACAACCTTCGTGCATGGGTTCCCCGTGACTATGGACATATTATATGTTCCTTCCTTTTCCTATGTTAGAAAGCTTAGTACTAATTTAGGGAGGCTTTAACTAAATTATACGACAATTACTCTGGAATGTTCAATAAAAATGCTTTTGATAAATCGGTCAGTTGTGAACGCATTCACAGTAAATAAAAAAGATAATGAGAAAATTAAACAGTTCTCGTAGTTAAATGTGTGATAAAAGATCATAAAGACCGAAGTGAAAACTATTGAGAAACTGGATGCAAACGCGAATTTGAGAAATACAGTATAGAGCGTGAGTTGAAAGGATTGAAAAGCATTACGAAATGAATGTACCTCTGAGTCGAGCGACAAAACAAAACATAAACACACAAGAGGAAAGAAAACCCCATTGACAAAATACTGAATCCCGTGTGGTCACATGAGATGGCTGCATTATGATCATAATGAAATAAGTGCCAAAAGATACAAGAAAGCATTGCTTAATGATATGTTGTAGTTTCTCTGCATCATCTGTAAGCGTTAGGTTGTACGATTTACTTGGCGTTATTTTAGTCGATACGAGTAAGGGTAGACGGAGTACGATACGTCAGACGTAGTTCGCCATGGGTTACGTGACGTGCTTCAGTTTAGACGGAGCTAGGGGGTTGTGTTTGCAGATCTTGATGAGGTCGAACTAAGAAAGGTAGTAATAGCGTAGCTTAGGAGTGGTACATAATAGAAAATAAGGATATTCATTAACCGTGGAATTTCCACGGATCCCGCTAGTCGATGTATAAAGTGCATTAAGTGCAATCCTACTATGACTATTATGAGAAGAAAACTAATAAAGTGCATATTCTGCTCGATAGGAACAAGTTTTATTTTCTGCCAACGCCGCGTTGTTTCGCCACAGATTTCCCGCTATTCCTCGTGTATACAACTTGTATACGCGCACACTAATATATATATATGTATATATTTGCAGTGTACTACCCAGAAAACTTTCAAAACCTCCAGTACATGGTATTGATGCAATACATATTTGCAGCCAATCTGCCTTACTGGAACTCTGAGTTTCATCGCTGACGCTTTTTGTTTCCTTTTCCTATAGATTATACCTCCTTGTTCCCTACGTTCCTTTGTTCGTTCTTTACTTCCTGCGTTAGTGCGACCGTTATCCTCTTGGTATTAGGGGAAGACTAGGGTATCGTGGATGCCGTCTTGCTAGAGAAGAAGAGGAGCCAAGTTTTCGTTTTCAAAGCTGCTTTTGCTAGCAGGTCATGGAAGATTTGTTGTCGGACTTGGAACATATTTTCGCACTTCGTCTGAGATATTGAACAGCAATGCTTTTTTAAAATATCGTACGTTCCTGCTAGCTCTCTTCCAGCTAGCAGGATTATCGAAATATCGTACACCTGGAGCTGTCTTCAAAAAAGCCGGTATCCTGTCTGCGAGAGGAGAAAGTAATTTGAAACCGTGACGAGTAAGCCGCATGTATCTTGCGAATATACTTGGTAAAATTCCTGGTTATGTTCATCCGTTAGTTATCAGCTGCCAAATGCTAGAGCTATGTTAAGAGATTGTTAGATTAGATAAGGAGCGTTAGGTTGAATGAAGAGCTATGCGTCGGTTAAGGATCGTTATGTTGGATAGGGCAGTGTTAAATGAGTATTAGTTTACATGAGATGCATTAGGTTTGATTAGGTGCGTTAAGTTAGATGATACTGCAACGTTGGATTATAAATTTTAATTTAGATATGAAGTGTTGAGTTAGATGAGGAGAGTTAGAGTGGATAAGAGCGTTAGGTAAGATCAAGCAATGATAGATGATATGAGTTTTGTTGGTCGAAGTGAGTTAGAATGTTATCTACGTTAGATAAGGTGCGTTAGCTTAGATGAAGAGTGTTCTATTATATAGAACAGTGTTTGATTACAAGGTTAAGTAAGATTGGGAGTGTTAAGTCGATGAGATGCGGTAAGTCAAATGAAGCGAATTAGGTTAGACGCGGTGCCTTAGGTTCAATAAAGTGTTCTCAGGTGCGTCAGTTTGTGTGAAAAGAGTTAGTTCGAGCATGTGCGATAGGTTAGATAAGAATCGTTAGCTTCATTAGGCGTATTGGGTTAGATGCGGTGCTTCTAGGTTAGATCGTGTGGGCCAGGTTAAATGAGGTTGAGGTTAGTTGTACGCCTACGTTTCAAGATAGATATCAAGCATTGGGATTGACGACTTACATTCGCCTTTATGATATGTATTAGGGTAGATGGACTTGGTTGGGTGGGACGGAGTTCGCCAGGGTTGAGCGATGGGCGTAATCTTAGATGGGTACGTTCGTTTGAAGAGCTACATGAGGTGAAATGATGGTAAGTTTTAATTGCGTGTATTATGTTTGGTTCAGTTTAAAAAAAGTAAAGACACTAATCAACCGTGGAATTTCCACTGTTCCTGCTACTACTTATAAATGATATAACGCATATTACATTATTTATCTGTCCTTTTAATGTAAAATGTAACTGTAGCTAAAACTAGAGATAATTATCTACCTAAATGCCTTCCAAACTCATTTCTTGACTCATGAAGTTGACGTTCTCTTTGTACTGAATTTTCTCCTACTGATAGTCTTCGCTGTGTTCTTCGTTATTACCAACTTGTGCCTCCTCTCCGCGGATTGTTTTCTGCGAACATAGGGAAGGTAGATGCTGTTTATTACGATTGAAATTATTGCTATAGAAGCACTCTGAGAGCGCATATCTCCGCCAAGCAATACAGTGCTAACGAAAAACTCATATTGGTCCAGAATACTAGATTTGTTATCGACTCCAAAATTATGCCATTTGTTTTCGTAACATTCCTAATAGTTCCTGCGAATTTCTTGGATATATCCACCCGTAACTTTTGAGTTATGTTCTGATAAACAAAAAGAACAATACAGAAATCACCACACCAACCGATAAATAAATCATCACCAAAACACCAAAATTTTGTCTTTTCTGCCTCTTAACCATTTTAACTATTCTTGGAAATTTATTGTCGATCCGTTAACTCGTAGGGTTATGTTGTTGGTAAATAATAAAACAAACGTAGAGACTAGCCGGCAAATGCGGCAACCGATAATTACGAATATTTTATCATTTCGTATTTTTAACATCTCCTGCAAGTTTCATGAAATTCCTTTCGTAATAACTTCTTGAGTTAAATACGTCCTCAAAACAAATTAGACAAAAATCAATCGATCGATTGGATCTTCACGAAAAGTTAGTCGTTTCTCCTAGTGAACCTAATAATCCCTGTAAATTTCATGAAAATCCGTCCATAACGTTTTCAGTAATCTTGGTGAGCAACAGAGAAAGAGGCAAACAGACAACTATAAAAACGTACTTGTTTGGCGCAGGTATTGATCATATTGATAATGGTAGTAATCGTTGCTAGACGGCATCCCGTCCTTTGAATTAATGCGGGAAAACTCTCGTGCATCGATCCATAGGATCCTTTCCTTATGCCACCTCTACACCAGTGCAACAAGTAACGTACGACGCAATCAATGCACCAAAAAACGTAACTTCGGCTACAGCAGTGTAGTGTCCCCACCGATGCTGCCCGTCCCGAGACACACCGTGCATCGCTGTCGGTCTCAGCAATGCAACATCCCTGCTGACACTATGTTTTTATTTTCAAATATTGCTATTGCATGGAACATTATTGTTGTACTAAGATGTAATACTCACAGTAGTAGTAATAGTAAGACGTAGGACGTTCGAAAAGTCTTGGCCGCAGGGTATCAAGAGCAAGACTAATAGAGCTACTCATTTACTGAAACTATCTCTCCATCAGCGCGCTCTCCTCCAAGGTTTACGCACTTCCGGAGCCGTGTCATTCACCTAACAAAGCACTCAGAGTATTCACAAGCAGGTACACTTTTCGGCTCTGAATTTATCCTTCTGGTAAGGTTGGGTTCCTGTGAAAATCTATTCAAGCATGTTTTTTCGAAGACAACTTGCCAATTTGTGGCGGATTACATGCACGCTGCCGGTCACGAACCATCAACGTCATGACGTCGCCTTAAGTGACTTTTGGTTATTCCCTCAGTGGACAGAAAAACTTACTAGGATCTTTGAGGATAAATTCAGAGCTGGTAAGTACGGTACACCTGCTTGTGAGTACGCTGAGTGCTTCGTCAAGTGGATGGCACGGCTCAAGAAGTGCTTTTAAACCTTGGAAGAGAGCATGTTCAAGGAGTGTCAGGTTCGTTAAATGTGTACCTCTATTAATTTTCTTCTTGTACCCTGTTGGCAAGACATTTTGAACGTCCTGCGTATAGCAATAATAGTACTACTTATGTTGTTAAATAGTGCAAATCAAAGAACCCGAACGGGGCATTCTCTTCTTCACACTTTTGGTACGGAAAGTATCTCTAGTTACTCTCATCAGTTTTATCTTTTCGTTTTCAAATATATTCTGTTGTTTCTTTCATTGAATATTTAGCCAGCTTATTGAACAACCCGTGTAAAATCATTGCCATATTCTCTAGACTTTTTGAAATTCAGGTAAAGAAGAGTTTTTATGATCAATAAATAGTTATTTTTTTCTGATACAACTAATATTTTACTCTTTTGTGATCAGGGTTTTCCTAACGAAAGGGTAGGTGGGACGACGAATTTTATCGATTAGTATCTATCACATGGTACGTAGGTATATAGACCTCCATCTGCATGTTCAACCCTAAGACACGGTGGTGGGAATTATACTACCATTAACCTTATAGATATGTCTAGCCCAGAGCGTGAGGTGTGCATATAAACGTACTTCGTACGTGTGCTGATCTTATCCTATCACTGGGGACGATATACCTCAAATATTCTTTAGGATTCATTTAGTCTTTAAAATAATATAGATCCTGCATGTGACTGTATATTCGCTCCTGTCGCTGGTGACGGAACATCCCCGCCATACTGTATTAGCATTTTTAGAGCACATCAAAAGCAGAGCGTTGTTTCTTTGAAATGTCGGCCGGCGTTGCCATTAGGCGGTCCATCAAGTTTCAGCGCATATTTCCATGAGCAACTGTAAGCAGTAAAACATTACTACTGTATGGGGGTATGAAAATATGCTTCTAAATGACAGCTTTTTATTCAGCGAAAAGACGAGTAATATTGAAGCAAAACAAAATCAGGCAGTTATGCTTTAGCTACAGATACTGTATGATAAAATTTTTGGAAGACATACAAATGCTGCACTTCTTTTTCAACTAACGTCCACTTAACAGTTTCAGCTCATCTCACTAATTGTTGAGAATTATGGGTTTATTTTTAAGTGGCCTTTGCACTTTACAGTCTGTAGTTTCCAACACTTTTCAAGTTGTCATTCATGGTTATGTGAAGTCATTCTTGTGTCAAGCGCCCACATTCATCTCATTCGAGTCACTTTTGTTTTCTACTCACCTCTCCGTGCCCACTGTGGCAGGACGTTAGAGGGTCAGAGTCTCAGAAGCGTATACTAGAGCTCGAGTCTTTTTGCCAAGAAAGTTATCTTGTTATACTTGGTTTGCTGTGTGGCGTTTCCGGAAATCAGGCGCTATTATCGGGAGTACTGATCCTAACCAGAAATACTGATAGTCGTGGGGGTCACTGTTATCGCATGAGTCTCCCATTTCTATCGCCATGGCACGGACAATCTACAGTCGACTGCAGCCGTGCATTCTTCTCGGACCAGCAGGCATGTATCTGCAGCACAAACTAGTGCATATGGATCCCCAGTTTTAGTGTTCTGTCACGTTGACTACAGCATCACCATACAGCTATTCATCACCACTCACACGTCATTACTTGTAGGTAGCAATACTTTGTCGCGCCGAACGGAAACTTCAACGTAGTACACATCCATCCCTCCATGTTACGTGACTTACGTCACTGTACATCGCTTTTTCACCACACACACATCACGTGTCTTGATGCACATGCCGTCACATGCACATCCTCGCAGGGATAAATCTTTGCCTCGCTGCACGCATCATAAATTCATAATGTGGATTACATTACACTTCATAACAGACGTTTCAGATTACATTAGATAGGAGGCAGTAGACGAACCAATAGGCCCATTCCCATAGAGACACCGGAATTTACGCCCCAATCCTCTATGAGCTATTGCCACTATGTTAGCTTGATATACAGTAGATGACAGAAGAAAGAAGAAGAAAAGGAAGATCTCAGCCACGAATAGATCATACATCCACGCAAGTGCAATTTATAGCCGCTGATCTATGGAGCTTAAGAGTTTGTCACTCATGGTGGAGGACGTGCTCTTAGTTGTGGAGGATGTCTTTCTCAATGTTTGTCAAGTCGATTTTAAAAGAGTTGACTGTCTTCGCACCGACAACGTCGGAGGGAAGTCTATTCCAAATGTTCCAAATGAAAGAACTGCTGGTTTAAGGGGTTTTTTCGGGCTTCATGCTTCAGTTTTTGGCCGTTCTTTCACAGGCGATCATTATGGTCTCTTTCATAATGTCCCGCTGTAGGTACGTCGTTGAAGCCAGTCAAATACTTGAAACTTTCTATGAGTTGCCCCCTGAGTCGTTTTAGTTTGAGATAAATCATGCTCAGTTCTTGTAGGCGACTTTCGTATGGTGTGTTTCGCAGCTGAGGTATCAATTTTCTAGCTCTGCTTTGAATTTTTTATATGTTATCGATATCTTTGCACAGATGTGGCGACCGAAATTGAACAGCAAATTCTATGTGCGGGCGCACTAGCGCCTTGTGCAAGGGAATGATGCTGTCCTTGGACTTGTATTTGAAAATTCCTGGTGATGAATCCCAGTGCTCTGCTTGCCATTTTCACATTCTTATCAGCTTGCTGTAATTTGTTTGTAATAGTTATTCCCAAGTCACGTTGTTGGGTGACAGATGCCAGTTCTGTCCCGTTCATTTTTAATTGGGTTGAGGGGTTCTCCGGCCCTACGTGCAGTACTGAACATTTGTCGACATTCAAATTCATCTGCCACGTTGTGCTCCATTCCATGAGGTGGTCAAAGTCTTGTGGAGCTCAGCTCTTTGTCTGGCAGGATTGTATAGTTTATTATCATCCGCAAATTTACTGATTTTACTACGGATATTATGATCGAGATCATTGATGTAAATTATGAACAGATGTGGGCCAAGCACGCTACCTTGTGGAACCCCAAATGATACCTGCGTCCAGTCGCTTGTCTCGCCTTCACTATGAACATACTGTACTGAGTATCTCAGACAGTCATCACCTGACCAAAAACACACGTAGCGCCGCACTCATCACCAGCTGTCCGCCATAGCAGCAGTAGTAACATATACCTATATACTCGTCACCACGTGTATCACCACCCATCATCACCTGCTGCTCGCTACAGAGGCTAGCTCTGTATCGCCGCCGCCTCCTGACGCCTGCTCTGTTAAAGCTGAAGCCCTGAGCTATGGGACTGTGTAGCGTGCCTCATGGCTGGGGCAGGTACGCTGTGCGCGTGTGGTGCAGGTACGCTGTGTGTGGTGCAGGTACGCTGTGTGTGTGGTGCAGGTACGGTGTGTGGTGCAGGTACGCTGTGTGTGGTGCAGGTACGCTGTGTGTGTGGTGCAGTTACGCTGTGTGTGTGATGCAGGTACGCTGTGTGTGTGGTGCAGGTACGCTGTGTGTGTTGTGCAGGTACGCCGTGTGTGTGGTGCAGGTACGCTGTGTGTGTGTGTGTGGTGCAGGTACGCTTGTATGTGGTGCAGGTACGCTGTGTGTGTGGTGCAGGTACGATGTGTGTGGTGCAGGTACGCTTGTATGTGGTGCAGGAACGCTGTGTATGTGGTGCAGGTACGTTGTGTGTGGTGCAGGCACGCTTGTATGTGGTGCAGGTACGCTGTGTGTGTGGTGCAGGTACTCTGTGTGTGGTGCAGATGAGGGTAAAAATACTACCTTTGTGTTCCAGATGATGACGCACTCCGAATCCCTCAATTTTACCTTTACAATAATAGTTTTCCACTCAACCGGTTACCGCGCATGCATTTCTTAACGTATTTGCCCTTAGAATATTGTTACTTGTTGCTCTGTTTGTTCAACAAACGCAAAGGCACACGGTAATTTCAACGAAAATAATAAATTCTGTTGATTCAACCCATCCATTTTATCCGTGGGCCGTTTCAACGCTGATATCGTAAACACTTCTTGACATATTTCGAGACAGGTTAACTGGCAAACATATTTTAAACATTAAAAAAAATAGTAATAAATTAAAGGAATTATCCATTTTACCTAACTATCCATTTTACCTAACTATCCATTTTATCTAACTATCCATTTTACCTAACTATCCATTTTATCTAACTATCCATTTTATCTAACTATCCGTTTTATCAACTTTTTAAATCTAGACGAATCCTGCACTTTTGGCCGAAATGCCTTTGCATAATTCAGTCCGCCCTTGTGACATGCAACTTGTCTTGACAAGACCTTCCAATCAAGGCCCAATTGTCCGAGTTAATTACTTAATTGTTTAAAATTTGCTGCAAATTAGAGACTCGAAATTTGGGTGAGCTGGCGCGAGGGGCGACTGAGGCTAATGGGAATGATTTGTAGGGCTTCTTTTGTTTCATTTCTGTGCTCCAGGCTCCGGGAATTGGTATGCTACTCCCATGCTGATGTTGCATACGTGGCCCATTGGTTCCGCCAGTGATTGCTCCATAACAATTTAAATTGGCTCATTAATTAAAGGTTAATGTTTCGCTTTGCTTGAAACGTAATTTCTTGCAGGAAGAAATTTGATTATATGTAAATTTATCAAATTTTTCTTACGTTACAAGTACTTTCGCTATTTGTCTCACTTGTGTTGTTAAATAAATGCGATACTTGAGAAACTGTCAATGTTCAGTTACGCCAGTAGTCATTAGGAGTGCAATAATATGTTATTTATGAAAATAAATTTGGTTGTGTTACAATTGATCTCTTAATTTTCGCCTGAAACAATAGAGCTCTCTGAGGGCGCATACTTCCGCCAAGCGAGGCAACATTAACGAAAAATTCGATTCGGTTCGGAAATTACGATTTCCTTTTTAATGGGACCAAAATCTGGTCATTTCTCCCTTTTGGCAGTAATAACTGCAGGCAGCTTCGGTAATTTTCTTCAAGATCCGTTCATAACTTTTCGAGTTCTGTTGCTGACAAACATTAGTTAAACCCACAAACAGCCCAACCGATCATCATAAAAACTTGATCATTAATATCTTTTAACATTTCTAACAATTCCTGTAAATTTCATAAATACCCGTTCATAACTTCTTGAGTTATTTTGCTAGCAAACTGTAAAGCAAACACAGAGACAAAGACAAACAATCGAACGAACCGATAGATCATCAAAAAAAATTGTTTGTGTACTCCTTTACCTGACAACTGACGTAAAAATTTCATAAAATTCAATCATAACTTTTCGAGTTATGGCACTAAGAAAAAAGAAGCTGACAAACAAACGGTTGAACGGATCTTCACCAAAAGTTAATCGTCTGTTACTCTCAATACGCCTAAGATCCGTCCATAACTTTTTGTGTTATCTTAGTTACAGACAATCAGACAGATAACTCGTAGAAAATATAACCTCTTTGGCGGAGGTAAAAATAGATAGTCATAAAGGTGCTTTGTTGTAGTCATCCACAGTTTTTTTCATGTCTTATTACCACCATTACCAAGGAATTTTGCCCAGCCTATTGCTGATTTTTTTATATTGTGGGTTAAATTTGATCCAAGTTTCACTTCTATATATAATTGAAAACGCTAGAGTGACGCGTCGGTCCTTCTCTTCGTACTACGCCTTAACTTGCTAACAGCGGATAGCATTGCCGCAACCAGTATTGATGAAATTCCAAAATAAAAATTACGTGCATTATTAGCAGTTTTCCCCGTCGCTACTGTCAGTATCTACAGGTACCATCACCATGCAATTGTTATAGGTGGGTGAGCCATACGTTTTTGTTTTCGTCAGTTTCATGGACCATTTGCGTCTTGTAGCAGCGTGCCATAGTTTTGCCCTTCGGAGTTACGCTAAGTATTTTTGTAGCATTGCTCTTTGCAGCTACGCTTTCACAATGGTATAGTAAATATTTAGCGTTCTTCCCTACATATCTATATATTAATACGCTTGTTCCTACCTACCTACCTACCTACCTACCTGCGGTGTGTGTCACGCTTTTCATCGCTAATAAACGGAAGGAAATTAGAGATTCGATGACTTCGGGAAGCTGGGTATCTATGATACGGCTGGGGTTAGCAGTTCAGTGCAGTTGGGCAAGGTCTTTTAAACGATTATTTTTTTTTTCGGCTGAGCTCTCCTGTATGTATAAACGTGTAGCGTCATTTGCTACTGGAGAGGGCATTCCGAGGTTTTTGGTTAGACGGGGCAGCTTCACTGGGAATCGGTAACGTAGCCAGGAAAATTTCCGTGTGGGGAAGGGTGAGGAACTGCTTGACAAAACAAGCTAGGCCATAAGCAATGCAACCCTTTTAAGGCCTCAATTTCAGTGGGTGGTGGAGGGAGGAGGATGGGGGGTTGAGACTGTTTTGGGATGGAGTGCGTCCTCCCACGCTCCCCGGCCCCATGGCTATGCCAGTGCTGGGAATTATCATCAGCCAAAATAACAGGATTGTCTTGAAATATCGAGTCCCAGGGTTGTAGAGTAAGTGCGGCATTACCATGCTCAAGTATGAGAGTTTCACGGGTCCGTCTGAAAGGGCTTGCAAAGCCGTGAAAGTTTCACGGGTACAGCTAGTATTGATAACTACATTAGTAAATGAGTATAGTTTGCGCCTCTTCAACAGCTACTTCGAAGGCGTTTTATACCATAGCCATGATACGCGAATAAATTATTAGAGTTTTCAACGTCAACTCAATAATAACGTGTTCAATAGATAATTGATCGGTTATAGATAAATAATCGCACATTTTAACGAGAAAAATAAATGACCAGGTCGGCAGTGTTGCATCTTTTCATTTTAAGATGCTTCTAACGAGATAACAAGTGATTATTGATCTTGCTGCCATTAAGTTTATGTTAGGTAAATGGTCCTCGGTGATGGAAAGTCATGTCCGCCGTAAAAAAAAAAACAGACAAACAAATAAAATCAGCGTTTCCCCCTCCAATCAAGTAATCAAGATCGAGGAACATGCAAAACTGCTTATTGTGAATATACTCGTACTCTATCGTCAATTATCGCAAGCAGTAAGGCACGGAAATAGTTTTCCCGCTGAAGTAAGGAAACTTTAAGTATAAAAAATTTTCCACGTTCTGATCAAATACTTGCTCAATAATAATTTGTTCATAACTATGTACCGAAAAGCAGTGAAAAGACCTTTATCAGATTAGAAGGAAACTATAGCCAGCTGAGAAAATGGCTACTCTCTATCACTCTTATTTTGATATTCTTATGTAAAACGTGAACACACTTATTTAACGACCTGAGGCGTCTTAATTAGGCGTCTTTTTATGACCCCGCTACCGGTGATAGCGAATGATTTCTCGGTTTTTGTGATCGGTTTTGTGACGTGGTTCCAATATCACTAAGGTGTGATTGCTTTGTGGTTACGACCGTGACTTGAGTTCAATGCGAAGGCGATCAAGCGGGATCAGAGAGTGTTCCAATCTGCAAGAATTTGAATTTGAATAATCGTTGCTCCAGGACAAATTGAATTTTACAAGTGTTGTTTCCTTCGCTTTAGACCTGTCAAGTGAAAATGACTTATATAGGAACTAAACTGTAGAGACTTTGTTACAGCATAGACCACACCATACTATGGTGTGGTCTATGGTTACAGTTAAATGTTTTGTTTGTTACTGAGTTCTCATTGAATTGAAGATAAAAGTAATAGAATTTTGCAATATATCATGTGTATTAAAGTGAATATTATTGACTCATTGAATCATAGTAATTAAATCAGTCTAAGAAGCGTCAACACTATACTTCAAGGTATTCATCTAATACTAAGAATGACCGTCGTGTGTTTATAAAAATATAAATATATATTTATATCTTTCGAAACGGGCTATTAGAAGGCTAACAGTATTCATTTATGGCCTGTTAAGTGGCCTTCTGGTTCGAATGAGGTACCAAAATCCTGGCCACCTAACGGCCTCAATCTTCAAAAAATTAAATAAGCACATTAAAATCAGTAGATTTATTCAAATTTGGTCTCATTTTGAAGGAAAATAAGTCTATGTTACACACGCTGAACACTCTCGATAGTGAAACGGGAAAAAATTTTTTTGTGCAGCGACCATCCACCCTAGTACCAGACCCCTTACAATGAGCTCTTTCCCCTCCAACCTTGTAGGTTAGGTAGGCAAGGACAGGTTCCCGTAGTGAAATATGAAGTTCAGAACACAGTAAGCCCGTATAAAGACCTATATTAGATGTAGGACATTAGCAGAACCAGTCCTGGCACCTAACCTACAAGGTTCTTGGAGTGGGTGTACCTCTATCAGGCCATAACGAAATACATATATATTTCTTTATATGTTCGGTGTCACGCTCTTAACGAAATAGATAGGTAGGCAAAACTTAGCTCTGGCCTTCCTGGCTTCATCAGTTTAATCATCGGCTAAAAGACTGTGCTGATCCTGCCAAGCTTCATAGGAAACTGATAGGTAGAAAATATTCCAGGTTGCTGATGATGGCACTCGGACAGGGTGTCTGATTCCGGTCTTTCTTTGACAAATTTGAAGTCCACTCAATGCAAATGCATACAGCTTCTCTAAACAATCTCTTCCATCGTGATGTGTACCTACTCTCTTCTGAGGTCTTCTCCATCAAAACTTCAGCCGCCTTTAGTTTATACTGATCGTCTTATTTTGACTGCATAATTATCGAGGCAAATCCACTATATAATAAAACACAGTTGTTGGTCGCTTGCTCCCTCGCTTGCTCCAATGCTGGTCCGTCTCTCCGTCACGCAGTTATGAGTTTAATAGGAGAAAATTCATGTACTGAAAAACAAGCTGAGATACCATACAATTTCAGCATTTTGAGTACCGGTGATAAATACAGCTCATACAGCTCTGGATCTCCCTCCTCTGGATCCCGGGCTCTGGATCTCCCTCCTCTGGATTCCGGGCTCTGGATCTCCCTTCTCTGGATCTCGGGCTCTGGATCTCCCTCCTCTGGATCCCTGCTTTCAATGCTAAATGATATCGTAGTAGTTGAATCTTCACGCTAAGCAGACGCCTTTTTATATTGAATTTACATCGCAGCCAAATTTCGATGCTGGAGGTTCAACAATCAGTTGATATCCACAATACGGTGAGCCCTGAGCATATCCAGTGAATTCTTTGGCTGAACTATATTTGCTTAGTGCAACATAACGCTTGATCAATTCCAAGCTGATATTCATTCCTTATCTTGCAGGGGGATGTTTTGCTATCACAAAACTCATGGTTGTACAGCTCGCGTTTCATTAATGAAAGATCAGGCCTGCAGGGGTGAGACCTGTAATACAGTAAAACCTATACAAGGAACCGGAACAATAAAAAGCTCAATCACAAAATTTTTGCCGTCATTTTTGACGGTTGGGCCCTCTAGTGATAAGATATTCTTCAGCGGTCAGCACGAGCGTAAAAACCACGATGATTTCTTGACAGCCAATGGTTTTCTCCATTTGGGTTCTTCTTTCAACAGAACAAGTTTTCTCCGAGTCCGAGTTATATGCCACCCTCGAGTATATTGGATACAGACCCCCATATTCATTAGAAGCAATATCGACTGTGGGCAAAGAATATTGCTAATCGTTAGTAACAATCAATGCAGTTATTGCTCTTCCAGCTTCTCTTGCCGTTCCCGTGGAGTCTGATATTCATTACTTTACTCTACATCGAAATTATATTTTCTTTTGGTTTACGATGTACACATTTTGTAGCAAATCAGCGAAGCGTAGAGAAACCAATTTTTTCCTGTACAGTAGACGTAGAACTTGTTTAATACAACTTCTTGGACGCGAATATTTTGTTATGCTGAAGCTATCTCACTGTGTATTCTGGATACGCAGCGGAAATGAAATTTAGTGATGTTTCAGCGCTTGCTAATAATTTTTTTTTTTTTGCATGTTATGTAAGGAAGAGAAGGAGTGTGCTGGAGACGAATTGAAGTGTACTGCTCAGTAGAAAGCACGTATCTCTTACGTATACTATGTATACAGTGTAAACTATATATAAGGAAGCTTTGTTTTGTGCTCCTATGCAAGTCATTCTAATGCATAATCGAGATTTTTTCACGTCTGCAAGTACTGTCTGTCGACGGCAAATTATCGGTGAATGAGGAAAAGTAAGTAAGCGCGCGTAGATTTTCGATTTTGATAAAATGATGAAACAATTTCAATAATTCCAGTGCATCAATTCTTGATCGAGCAAGGCTTCTTGACCCCCGAGTGAAAACGATCTAAGAGATTTAATAAACCGTCGGAGACTAGAGAAGAGGTACCACGGAGCAAAAAGAATTGGACAGTCGCTTCAAAACTCAGCGCGCATCAACGGAGACTGAAATACATTCTGTATAGTCCCTTAATATCCCGAAAGGCTTCGTTATTGTCATACAAGAGGACCGCATTGATGTATGATCGCTGAATCTCAAACAGGAAACATGCAGACAAAGTAGACGTTAGCACAGGATCCGTTCATTTCAGGAGAATGTCAGCGAAGTTCGTACAATTCCTCAATTTGTGTTTGGAGGCCATTGATCTGGTGCCAAAGCCCTCTTGCATCTTCCGGATCGCTTCCACTTGGGAATCACTGAGCTTTGTAGAAAATTCATGCAGTGACGTTCAAAATTTGAATTCGTTTTGTTAAAAGGGAAAATCCACCCGCGCTTACGTACTGTTCCTCACTCGTACGTTTGCTATCGTCTGACAACACCTGTGAAATTTTTTGCTTCGCTGGAAACTGAATATAATACAGTATTCTAACTGTTATGCAACCGTAGTCATAGGCAAATAAATACAATCGTTAAGTTGAATCCAAAAGTGAGGGCGCCACCATGGATAAAGAATTTGGGAACCAGTGGACTGTATTAAAGACTGCCTAGCTGCGCTTTGTATATTATCGCAGAGCCTTGAGCTGACTCGAAGCGGTTGAACTACATGCAGCACACTTGCAGCCGCAATTTTTGTGAGCCTTGCTGGGAATTTGTAGCGTTTTGAAACGGGTGCCAGAAATTGTATTGCTCCATGCGCCACCACCACGCGTGTCAGAGCGCCAATTGCTTTACCATTGCGCCAGTAGAT
>LQNS02276498.1:2040497-2051636 GCA_001587735.2 Parhyale hawaiensis | reverse complement strand
AGACTCGGCGACGTCATTACGCATGCTGGAGGCAGGTATCACTGCCATCAAGGTGGAATCGTCGGCATAGTTGATCATCGTGTTCTCTAGCGAGGAGAGCATGTCACTAGTATATAGAACGAACATCAGCGAGCCAAGTACGCTACCCTGAAAGACGCCTGACTCCACTGCGATGGAGGCACTCAAAACGCCGTCAACACACACACACTCTGCGTTCGCTCAGAAACAAAATCACGAATGATTGAAAGAACCCTATCACCCACACCAAAAGACTCCAACTTGTAGTAGATCCCTGTTGTTGACCCTGTCAAACGCCACCCTGAAGTTCAACTGGACCAGGCGTGCCTCAGACTCACAATCCAGCGCAGACTGCAAATGGTGTGACACCGATAACAGGGTGTCACAACAGCTGTCGTAACGCTATGATGGATCCAGATTTCAGCTGTTGTTCCTTCATCAAAACATTATTTACTTTGGTCTTTCGATGCGATAATTAAATAGATGATCAACAAGGGAAGAGATAGAATATTCTTCTTAGTAAATTAGTATCACAAAGAGTAACGGAGAAAATGAAAGTTTCATTGCTCTAGCTCATTTTCGTCAAGTATACTTCTTGCAAAACTTTTCGTTAAGCCCGCTGTACAAGAGAGTCGAAACGCGGGAACGTTTTTCCTTATTCGTCCGATTACGTTGCCTCGGGGACGGCTTCAGCTTGCCCAGTAACACATGCAAAGTGGGAAAATTGCACAAATCTGAGCCGCTCCTGTAGTCATTTCACTACGGTAAGTTGCAATTGCACAGTATCAAATATCTCTCTTAATTTAAAACAATTTTCAATTCTCAACATCGTTTATTTAAAGCTATACTCCAACAGGTTGAGTTGTAGTCACAGCCACAAAAACTTTTGTTTCAAGAACGTGAAACGCTTTGATGTTTCGAATCTTGTGTGCAGCGGATTTTGAAGGGAAAATGTCGGTTAAAGTTATTTCATTGCGTGTCAACAGCACAGCTCCAGTCTTATCGTAACAGCTTCGATTGGCAGTCCATTAACAGTTGTAGAAGCGGAGACAAAAGAGCCCAGAGTTGCTCAAAAATTAAGCAGGGGCGTTATGGCCGATGGCCATTATAATTCTCTTGATAAAGCTCTGAGTGAGTGAGATAACATAAGAGCAGCACACTTGAGCGAGACTTTGTGCGGGTCCTGAATTTAATCTTTCAGCTTTCTACTAGTGCGTCGCTAGGACCGATAGGTAAGGTGGGCTGAACGCCAGTAGTGTGTTCATTCAATTATGTCCAATTATCTAGCTGTACTGGGAAACAACGTGAACTTTATTAGTTTAGAACTTGAGAACATGGTATTGTTTAACTCGTTTTCATAATTCAGTTTCTCGCCAGCGCTTGGACTGAGTGGCTGAATCTGTGTTTTGCTGGTTCATGTTATGTACCAGTCTGCATATATTTTCAGTGTACATCCATGCACTCCTGGGCAAATAACTATTGCAATATTATGTACATCCAGTTAGCTATACAACCTTCTCCTAAATGCTTCTCTGACTTACAATACTGATTTTGATAACTTTTACGCTGCAAAATTATAATTTTCATATAAGCCGCGCATTTTCGATGTAGTACCCTAAGCTTCTAAACCACCCTGTCAGGGTTGAAAATACTCGTCAAAATGCTGGTCTCACGAATTAGTATTTCATTATTAGAAAAGTGGAAAGGTTTTCCCAGAAATTGTTATCTCCTCCATCGCCTGCAGAGAGCTATAGTAATTACCTCCGCTAAGGAAGCTATATTTTCGTCGTGTTTGTCTGTCTATCTGTTTGTCTCTTTGTCTGTCTGTCACCAAAAAAACTCAAAAAGTTATGAACCGATTTGGACGAACTTTACATTGATTATTTGGTATGTTAGGAGGAACAGATGATTAACTTTTAGTGAAGATATGTTTATCCGTTTGTTTGTCTGATTCATTGTTTCTCAATGTCATAATTCAAAAAGTAATAGATGGATTTTTATGAAATTGACATGAGTTGTTAAGTATATAACAAAGAGTAATTTACCAAATTTTGGTAATGATCCGTTTGTTCGTTTGTTTGTCACTGTTATTAATTTTATGCTTGTTAGCACAATAACGTAAAAAATAGTGAATGGATTTTTATTAAATTTATCGAAGTTGTTAGTAATGTTAAAAGACATAAATGATTAAATTTTAGTGTAGATCGCTTTGTTCGTTTGTATGTTTAACTCATGTTTGTTATAACGTTTGCCAGCAGTATAACTCAAAAAGGTATGAACGGATCTTCAAGAAAATTGCACAAGCTGCTATTACTATCCAAAGGCACAAATGATTAGATTTTGGAGTTTATACAAAGAAAATTATGGTCTCAGAGTAATTTTTTTTGCTACCGTTGCCTTGTTTGGCGGAGGTATGCGCTCTGAGAGTGCGCTAGTTCCTAAAATAAAGAGAGGTGGGATTTTGCGAACGAGCCGAAACTTTGGTCCGTATCCTAACCGTTTCTTAGAAACTAAGGGACCGATTGAGATATTTATACTATAAAAATTGTATTGATCTCCCTTACTTGCTTTCACAATCAACTTTAACAATGAGGTGGTAATTTATAGGCACAGTACACTGCCATCACTAGGATTAAAAAATAACGGAATTAAGGGAGGGGATTAGCCCTGCGAGTGTAGTGTGTTCATTGCCTTTCTGGCATCACTGGGAAGCAACGTTTATGTTATTTATTTAGAACTTGCAAACATTTTCTTATTCGACTCGTTTTCTTGCTGGTTTGTGTTATGTGCAAGCCTGCACTATTTGCAATATACATATAAATATATTTACATTAAAACACCCAATATTATCGGGGGCTTAAGAATATTTCAGGGAAGCTTCAGGAGCCCTAAACACCCTAAAATGGACCTAATGACGCCTATGCATTTATTTATATCGACTACCAAGATTACGGCTCTCACTAAATGCGGCGTATGACGTCACAGTGAAAGATACGCCACGCGCTTGCGCTGTCGCTGGATGTTGATGTAGCAACAAAACGAGCGAAACCCGCTTTCGTTTGCACGTTTGTGGGGCCGCTGGAACTAACTTAAAGCAAAACCACATTGCTTAACACTTGAAAGATAACTGTGGTTCGTTCATACCTGAACTTTTCAGAGTGAAACTTTACTCGCTGAATTGAATGTTAAAATCAGCCGGGGCTCGCTCCTCTTATAGTACCTCCGTGCTAAGCACTGACTAATAATGGGGGAGGACCTCCTTGAGGCACTCTCTTCCTCATCCTTGTGTTTTCTTAATGAAGATACCCCTACGTAGCTACCCACAGTGGGACGTCCGTCCTCTCCCGACTTATCAATTATTTCGGCTCATCTGATCCCGTCGGCTACTTGGTCCACTCGCATCATGCTAAGCTCACACCCCTTAAAAATTACAATCTCTCTCTCGACCACCTCTCACCCCCTCCTCCTATACCCCGGAAAACGTCAATCAATTATAGCAAAGCAAACTGGGAGAGGTTCACCGAGCTCACCGAACCAACCTTCCGGGAGCTGCCTCTCCCCAACTCTTGCGCTAAGGGTGAGAAATCCTTCAGGAATACTATACTCTTGGCATTGAGGCGCTGTATCCCGGCGGGATACCGTCGCTCCTTTATCCCCGCTCTCTCGGACGAGACCAAAGTGCTGATCCAGGAGCGGGATGAGCTTCGGAACCGAGACACCAATCACCCCAACCTATCTGATCTTAAAGCCCGCACCACGGATGTCTTGACGGCCTGTGCCAGGAAGCCATGGATCGACACAGTCGAACAGTGCGATCATAGATCCACCCCTCCCGACTGTGTCATTCAGGTGTCACCTGCCCGTGAAGTAGCCACCGGCTTCTGCAAACAATTCATGGGCACACGTCCGCTTCTGGACCGGGATCTTAAAAGAAGAATTCGGGCTCTTAAGAGAAGAATTCGTAAGCTGCCTCTGGACCATTACCAGGAGTTCTTTACTCTTCAGCAAGTAGGTGCCGCCATCCGAGCCTCAAGAAACTCCTCGGCCGTGGGTCCTGACGAACTGACACCCCTACACATCACACATCCTGGCCCCCACGGTCTCCTGTTCCTGACCACTCTTTTCAATCTCTCCCTGGCGCATGCCAACCTGCCGAACATCTGGAAGACAGCCAACATTATCTCCATCCCTAAACCTGGTAAACCACTCTCCGACAGTAAATCCTACCGTCCGATATCCCTGCTTTGTCCGGCGATGGAGATCTTGGAGCGCTTGCTCCTTTCGCTTCTTCCTGAGTTCTTGAAGGTTTCTGACTACCAATACGGGTTCCGCTCTATGTGGTCGAGCACCTCAGTCCTCTTCCATAAGTCCAACTCATTGTACACGGGTTTAACCCATATAAGCCCCCTACTCGGTCGATATCTTTAACAGTGGATTTCTCTAAGGCCTTTGATACTGTCTCCCACGACCACCATCTGCTATCCATGATCACGCGCTCAAGCCTATCTAATAACATCATTAGGTGGATCTCTGCATACCTACGTAGGTGTCGCGCCTCCTGCCTATCGGCGGGCAAAAGGTCGCCTTTCCACCCCATGCACGCTGCAGTTTCCCAGAGCTCGGTGATCTCGCCGCTTCTCTTTAACTACTATGTCAATGACTCTCTCCGTGTTGGTGAGTCACCTCTTCGCAGGCAGACGACACCGTCCTAGCCTCGGCTTCTCGCGTTCCGGAGACAGCGACGAGCCTGTCACTCCATACCTCGACAATCGAGGCCTGGGCCGTTGAGAGAGCCTTGACCGTCTCCCATTACAAGACCCACTCCACATTGTTTACGTCAGATTATCACCAATCTAGGACGGACCCAGCAAACAAGATGGGTACGTCAGACCTCACCCTGGAGTGTAACAGTAAAATCTTGGGCTTTGTGCTTGACCCAAACCTTACTTTTGCTGCTCACGCTAATTATATTGGCGACAGATGCTGTTCCCGTTTGCGGATTCTCGACGCGCTGGCCGGCGCAAGGTGGAGACAAGAGAAAGAAACTTTACTACTGACCTATCGGGCCCTCATAAGAATCGTCATGCTTTACTCTGCCCGGTTTGGTTTCCTAATGTCTCAAGAACTGCCGTGTGTAAGCTGCAGGCAGTACAGAATGCAGTCTTGCGCATAGTCACCGGATCCCACCGCATGGCTTCGGCGCATCACCTCCACCAGGAGACCTCAACCCTACCATTTGGCGACAGTCTGGGATTACTGTCAAAACAGTGTCCCCCTCAGCGCATTGCGGGTACATCATCCTGTCCACGGTACTATCACGGCCTCCTCCGGCCCTCGCCGTATGCGACACACTCTCCAGAGTTTGAAACAGATATTGCTCCCCTTCTTACCGATAGAATCCCCCCCCCCCTTCCCGAACAGTACCGCACTGCCCTGAGTATATTACACACCTCTGTTATTGCACCTGCAACAGCTGTATATTCCCCAGCTGGGTAATTTCGCTGCGTAATTTCGCGTTGTAAATTTACTATAAATCTTGTGAAGTGTGATTATATTCAGTCTGCCATATATTCACAAACGCACTGTTGCGTAACATGCAGCGAATTTGTTGACCTACTATGATTATTTTGATGTGCTACATGCAGCGCATTTGTAGATTTACTATGTTCATTCTGATGTGTAATTGTATTCCATCTTTGTCCTAAGAGGCATCACAATATTACGCCAACGTGCAACGTATGTATCACATTGTTTTCAACATTTTTTCTTCTTTAGTTTAATTTGTTTATTTATTTTATTATTACTATTATTTTTTATTCCGCCCCAAGGGTAGATGCTGGCGGGGCCCTTTACCTTCCTAAGTGCCGTCTCCGTTGGAAATGTTGCAGCTTGCCGCAGTTCTGGCTGACGAGATTTTTTTTTAACATTAGGTAGGCTCTCAATACTCCCCCCCCCCCTCTATTACGGGAGGTGGGCCGCTAATTGAGGTGGCCGACCTATACCACGAGGCCTCTACCTTCTCCCGTACGTACGGAGGACCATGAAAGAGACCGTCTACACGGGCGTAAAGTAATCGAACTGTGTAATCAGAGATAGAATAAAAACGTTAATCAAACCCTGGCCAATATTGTTGCATTTTACATTGTTTTCGTATGTTCAGTTTTAGTATTACATTTTCCTCATTTTTATCATAGAATGAAGACGTTAAACAAAATCTGGCGTCTGGCAATTTTTGCCCCGTGATAGCTTTAAGCATAAAGATAAAAACACTCATGTTACGGTGATAGCTTTAAGACTAAGAATTAAACGCTCATGGTGCTGCACCCTCCTAATATGTTGAGTACCGCATCCATATTAGAAAACGATTTATTTTCACTCTGTTTTTTTGCTAAAATTCTTAAGGTAACCGTGATAGACACTCTCGAGCATAGCAAACATCTTAGTTAATTCATATCTTCTAACGTGATCTCTGCTTACTACTCTATTCTATTCTTTTCTAATGCCCCACAGGCTGCTTTACATACATAAATCCTTGTCTATCACAAATAGGGAAATCACGGTTATATAATTGAATTAAATTGGAAATATGCAGCGTCTCTTTCACTGTATTATAATCTATCTATTCTATTTTAATTCAATTTTGTTCCATTACTATCATTACTAGCTATTTCTTGGAATTCATGGCTGTTTCTCCCTCACTCCTGAATATGGTTAGCTGGTCTCTATATTCTAAATTTCCCATCGCACCTTTCTTCTCTTTTTTTTTTAATCCCTGTAAACGTAACATTTTGTAATCCGCAACTACTGGCCCTAGCCCACTTTAGGCTGCGTACTGTATTTCATAATCTAAAAATAAAAAAATCACATCAGTTCTATGTGTAACCAACGCCCCTCTCAACGGAAAATAGCGTCAGTATCATCTCCTTATTTAGAAGCAGGCCTTGCTCTGGTAGATTCACTGCAAATTTAATGCCAATTGTCTCTCATGTTACTTTTTAGTATTATTCTTATGTTAGTACTAAGCATGAAAACCTCGGGATACTGTGTCCTAACCTTGTTGGACACAGTCTCCAGACGAGAAATAAATGTTATTATTATTATTTTTGGCTATCAATGCCCTCCTCTCTGTGCGGAGGAGTCTCTACTTCCCAGATCTTTTCGAACTACCCTCTCCCTGTTACGCTTTGGCCACTGTTCGGTCTTAGCGGATTATAAGTTCCGAGTAGGACGGATCGCTGGTCCCTCTTGTCAACTCTGCGGACTGGACGAACAGTCTGTTCGTCACCTTTTCTAGTGTTCTAATCACCCCACTGATCTTTCAGTGAGCAGTCTCTGGCTGGACCCGCTTCGGGCTGCACGTTTCCTCGCTTTTCTTCTTATTTTCGACTTTCTCCCCCCTCTGCCTAGGCCCCCTCCGGAGCCTCATCCCCAAATTGGCATTGGTGGACCCTAACGATGGCAACGAACAGGAACAACAACACTAAAAATGTTCCGGATTCTGTAATGTACATCGTGAGACCTATGGTAGCGCCCTACGACAACACACGCTTCTCCCAATTTTCATAAGGTTTAGATACAGTTGAAATGTAACTCAATTAACATAAGGTATGTATTTCCTTGTGCTAACATTACATACTTTGTTTTGTGGCCACAGTATAGCTTATACGTATATACGGTTGCCAACAGATTGCTCTGTGAAACCGTCTTAAAGTTGCAGTCTGAGGTTGTATTTTTACCGAACTTTCGATTACTTCTACCTGTGTCGGCATTAATATTGTATCCCTGAAGGATTCTTTGTATTTTTAAAAGCTGAAAAGATAAATACACACCGATTATGATTATTGTTGGCGGATTATCTTTCGATTTTTCTACGAGAAAATTTAAAAATTTACTCTTGAGTCGGGTCATGTTTACTCCATTAACACTATGTATAGAAATGAAACGGTGGAGATTATTTTCTTGTTAACGGGATATTGTGATGTAAATTTTCGGCCGTAATTTTTAGCACCACCGTGAAGAGGATGGTAATGTTAGCCAAAGCTGAATCGGCCTTGCTCTCCTCCTTCTTCAACCCATCCTATGTTCTGAGCAATCCCACCGGCAAACCCCATTGGTTATCTTAGCATTTACTAGGTTTTCAGGATAATTGCCTCGTGTACCCTTTGCTTTCTTCCATTTTCACGTACCTACTGATAATGCGTTTGCCTGTTCTTCCTTTTCTTTCCCGATTTGCTGTCCCACCGCATTTTCATTCTGTGTGGAAACTTCCTCCTACTTGAGTTGCACGTTTCTCTCGACGTGCCACACGTCTCGTTCTCATGCTCTCTGCATCTCTATTTCCAGTGTAATCGAGAAAGCCCAATTTATCTTCCGTAGCTTACTGTACCTCCTTGTTCGATAATTTTATTTAAATATTCAGCAGGCTACAGCAAGGTATATCTATATCCTCCGATATCTTCCGTAAACACACGAATGGTACCGCAAGCATAGGCACATGAGGTGATGTCGGTGTGAATCACAGACAAAGGAAGACGTATTAGTTCGGGAGCCCATGGAGATTTGTTTAGCATTGTGAGTAACAAAGGTTTGAGACTGGAAGTATGACGGGATAGGCCATTGGACCCTGAAACAGCCGTTCTTATGTTTCGGATCCTGTACCAATCCTAATGAGACCATTCCAAAAAATCCAAAATTCAAGTTTAATTAGCATAATTGAGTACATCAACAAACCCAACTCTAAATGTTCATCTTAGGGACAAAATTCAAAATCGACCGTTCTTAAGTTTCAGCGCCTGTACGTATTCCATTTCAGACGAACCTAATTAGTGCTACTTAGCATTTATTTAGCATAATTGATGACATAAACTAAACTTACGCCAAAATATTCACTGAAGTGCCCGGAGTATAGATCATTCATTCCTAAGTTTTAAATCCTGTACCAAGTCCTTTTCAGAATGTGTCAAATGTCAGCGTCAGCACAACCTATGATTTAAGGGGGGCGACCTGATTCAGTAATAACTATTTTATTAATGATCTGAGAGATCTAAAATTTTGCACGCGTATAGAACATGAGCAAAGAAAAAGAAATTATTCGTGTTAAATTTTCGATTTGGGGCATAGAAAACGTGATATTTCATAGAAAACGAAAATTTTAGGACAAATTTTGTTTATGTATACTCCGTCACGTTTTCACGCAGACAGCCGAGACAGGGCTCATTTGATAGAGACCACTGCTCTGTACCCTAACAAAAGCATATTTGAGATTGAAAGCTTTCGTTTTGAAGAAATACTACTTGATTTTTTGAACAGTTATTTTTTTCTGATTGCTTGGAACTCTCACACAGAGGGGGAGGGGGAAGAGGGAGAGGTAGCGAGACTGTGGCAGAAATCTCTACTTTTCCAGGCTCCCCTGAAAACTTATGTTTTTGGGTGCTTGACTAAGTACCCCAACGTAATTTTCTGTTTTTTGAGGCAGAGAGACGAGATAGGGCTCATTTGAAAAAAGGAAGAGTTGCTCTACAAGCTAACAAAAAGACAAAAAGCTTCTTTAAATATCGAAGTTGGAAAAAATGCATAGCTTAATCAGAAAAAATAGCTATTTAAAAAATTAAGTATTAATACAGAATGAAACTTTCAATCTCAAATATACATTTGTTAGCGTGTGGAGCACAATTTTCTCTATCAAGTGAGCCCTGTTTCGGCTGTCTGTGTGAAAGCGTGGCAGAGGAATATATATCAACAAAATTTATCCTACAATTTTCATTTTCTATGAAATATGATGTTTTCTGTGCCCAAATTGAAAATTGAACTCGAATAATTCCTTTTTTCTTTGCTTGTGTTCTATACGCAAGCAAAGTTTCAGATCTCTCACATCATTAATAAAAAAGTTATTACTGAATCAGGTCGACCCCCTTAATTTATAGGTGGTGCTGACGCTGACATTTGACCCGCTCTGAAATGGACTTGGTACAGGATTTGAAACACAAGAATGAGTGATGTGTACTCGAGCCACTTCAATGAATATTTCGGCGTAAGTTTCGTTGATGTACTCAATTAGGCTAATTAAAGTGCTCATTAGCACTAATTTAGGTTTGCCTGAAATGGAATACGTACAGGCACTGAAACTTGAGAACGGTCGATTTTGAATCTTGACCCTAAGATGAACATTTAGTGTTAGTTTCGTTGATGTACTCAATTATGTTAATTAAACTTAAATTTTAGATTTTTTGGAATAGTCCCATTGGGATTGGGACAGGATCCGAAAGTTAACAACGGCCATTGCAAAGTCCAATGGTCGACCCCATCATACTTCCAGTCTCAAACCTTTTCTACGCACAAAGCTAAATAAATATCCATGGGCTCCCGGCTTATATAGACCCGCAACTTCCAAGCTCACTTCAAATTTTCCTCGAGACCGTTGTGATGTCATTATTACTATTATTTTCTTCAGTTCTGGCAACGAACGTATGGTGCATTGACTGACATCATTGTAGCAAATTTTCTCGCAAAATATGCTGAGGAAATGCCCGTTTTTGCGTCCTTGTGTGTGGTGTCAATTTTTCCAATTTTTCACTTCTGGTAACCGCGTGCACTGCACAGTTTAGCAATAATATGCGTCGTGCACCAATACTCCTATGCTAATACTTTGATCGCATGCAGCAGATACCTCAGGGAGACCGAAGCAATAATTGATTTCCCGTCCGTTCATTTATCAGGCTTGGTATCCGTGATACGGCCAATCTGCAATAAATATTTCCCCCGGCCAGGCCATCGCTCGCTATTAATTTTACTCAGTAGACGTCGCAATTAATTCGGTTACGCGCGATAGCATTAATCGAAGCGAACACCGCCGTTCTCCCGTCCCAATAGTTTAGTTATTGTCGAGTCAAATGGCCTAAGTCATTTAAATAAGCTCGACCTTGCGGGAAAAAATGCACAGATTGTGGAAAATTCGTGGCGCCTTTGCTTGGACGAAGTAAAATTACGCGAACTATTTACTGTACTAGTGTCCCGAGCCGTCATTGTAAATGACGGCATATTGGGTTATTAATGACTGGTGCACGTGTGCGATAAATGACGGCAGTAAGTTAGCCCTTCAGGAAAACCCCCGCTAGCTTCCTC